>AYJT01091873.1:0-15123 GCA_001278415.1 Ocimum tenuiflorum | reverse complement strand
CCATCTTTGGGCAGGCAGTTGAAGCCTCAACTTTTAATCTCGTATTTTATTTGATATGCGGGTACTAAATGTATATAGTACAATAGCGCAGATCAATAAAATATGATGCGAGATTGTAAAGTTAGAAGGAATAGAGGGTGGAGTGATACTTTTGAAGCGTCTTTTGTCTTCTATTTTTTTTTCCTACTGTGTGTAGTGTGTGGAGTTGAAAATGTTGTTAGTGTATGTAGCCCTCTCCAAAGGAGAGAGTGCTGTTGGAAGGTGGGGTTTTAGGTATTTTGTGGGTGATTTTTTATTTTACATTGACAAGTTATGGTTGTATTTTTTTTTCTTGCAATATAATATATAGTGGTACATGTTTTTATTTAAAAGAAAGTGTGGATGATGTGGGGCTTACACATTCTTGACTTGCTCACTCAATCTTTTTTTGGTACATTAAATGAGGCGCAAGGCCTAACACAACAACTAAGCTAAAATGAAACGAGGCCGAGCTTCTCCATTCGCATCATAGTTTATCTATGGTCTGACCTTATTTGGTAGCTCATCCAAGTACTGAATTCTCCATGGAATCTTTGCTCCCATTGCTGTTAAACAGTCCACAGATAGATTAGCTTCTCGGAAAAATGCTTCACTTCCACATCTCAATCTCTTCCCAATGATTCTTTAAGTGCGACTCCTCCATCCGGCTCATAACAATGTCCAGGACTTTCCTGTAATCGATCTCAACCGACACTCGCCTAAACCCCAGCTCCCAAGCCTTTCTTAGCCTATAAAAGAGTCCCCATAGTTCTGACTCAACATCTGTACAAGAACCAATATTGCTAATGAAACCAATAATCCATACGCCACTATGGTCCCTCAGCATGCCCCCCACACTTGCCAAACCTGTGGTTGTGTCCACACTCTCGTCTGTATTCAACTTAAAATATCCAGCTGCTGGTTTCTCCCATCTCACCACAATAGTTCTTATAGTCATTCTCATTCCATTCAAATTCATTGACGCTACACTCCCATTCCGTATCATTGTCAAATATTTCTCAAGATGAAAGACCTTCAACTTATTATTCAATTGTTTGTCTGAGAAGATGAACTCATTTCTCCATTCCTATAGTTTCCAAAGTGTGATTCCAAATTTCCCAGACTACCCTGACTCCAGATTATCTTTCAAATTCAATGATATCCACTCATCCAATGCCATTGAGAAGAAGGAAGCTCTCTGTGATCGAGGAATTAACTTCATCCAAATACAAGATGCTGCCAAGTAGTCCGGAGGACGTGGATTGTAGTTTCCCCCACTCCTTCGCACTTGGGGCAGTCAGGCATGTCGGCCATATGTTGTCGAAACCTATCTTCATTAGTAAGCAATTTACTCTTTGCAGTCAGCAACAAGAACTTTTGAATTCTTTGGGGACCTCTCTATTTCTAGATCCTCTTCCAAATCGGATTTCATCCGGTAGACGACGACGAGAAAATGTGAGTATAGGCAAATTTCACTGTGAATTTACCAGTAAAAGAAAACACCTAATAGAAGGCGTCATGTTGTCGGCCAGAAACATGGGGCCTAATTGCATCAATCCTCGTGATTGCCGTTGAAGGCAGTAAGTGCTCAAATAAGTTCCAACGCCATGAGCCATTATCATCGATATATTGGGAAACCTTCCATGCTAACTGACCATCTGGTATCTCACCTCCAGCCATTTCAAGCAAAGTTTGGTTGGTATTCAACCATTTGTCAGTCCAGAAACTTACATCCTCTCCTAAAACCACATTTCACCGAGCTCCCTCGACCACCCTCTGCCAGACTTGGCAAATCGCATTCCAAATGACTGAACCTCTCTTCTTTGGAAACTCACTAAGTAAGTTTAGACGACACAAGCCATATTTACTTTTCAGAATTTGCACCCATAACGAATCATTTTTGGTTAGCAGACCAAAGCTAATCTTCATAATCATAGCTTCATTCATCACTCTCTGGCTTTTTAAACCCAACCCACCATCTTTCTTTGGTTTGCATACCTCGAACCATTTCATAAGATGGGCTTTTCGGCGATCAGAGCTACCATTCCATATGAAATTACGACTAATCTTCTCAATTTCCTCACATATCGATGTCGGAAGTACCGCAATTTGCATCGTATAAATAGAAATAGAACTCAACACTGCTTGGGTTAACACAGTCCTTCTGGCAAGAGACAAGCATTTAGATTTTTATCCTCCTAATTTCTTCTTGATTTTGTCCAAGATATCCTTATAAGTAACCCTATCATGAATCAAGGAAACTCCTAGATACCTCCTCAGATTCTCTGTAATTTGCCTTCCCAGTAAGAAACTTACCTGAGCTTGTCCAATGATTTGGGGAGTATATTCATCATCCTAGCCGACAAGATTTTAGTGATCAGCTTATATGAGACATTAAGGAGGCTAATGGAATGAAACTGACGGATCGTTTCCAGATTCTGAACCTTAGGGATTAGTAAAATCAAAGTACGATTAAGTCTCTCTAGAAGGTCTCCCCCGTACATCACACTCCGAACCATTTCACACACCGCCTCTTTAACAAGAGCCCAGTGTTTTGGAAGAAAATAACATGAACTCCATCAATTCCCGGGGCTTTTAATGGGTACATAGAAATAATACACCACCTCCTCAGCTAGTGATGTCATCAATTCTTGACTGACCGCAGGGAATGCCATCGGTTAAACAATCGAATTGTTTACTGCCCCATCACTTATAACTACCCTTAAAGAAATTAACAACCATAACTTTCAAGGTTTTCGGATCATCAATCACTTGCCCATTGTTAGTCTTCAGACATAGAACAAAAAATCGATCCGGTTCACCGATTGGACCGGAAAAATTGTGAACCGATAGGTTTAGTGGTTTGGTTCACATAAAAGATCGTCCAAGCAATTGAACCGGTGCGAACCAATCGAACCGACCAGTTTTTCGTTGAACCAGTGAGCCGATTGAACCGCCTTTTTTTTCAAAATAATTTATTTAATATAAAATTCTTTAATTAATAATTTGAAATATTAAAATGAATATTAATATATTTAATTAAATATATGCAATATAATAGATTAATTAAATGAATAATTTACTTAATGTGATATGTTTTGACACAAATTATTACATTGTGGTAGAAATCTTATATATTTTACGTACAAGGTCATGTGAAATAAATATTATATTGATAAATTTTGAACTAGTGGTCCGACCAGTGAACTCACTGGTTCAATCTCCAGTCCGGTTTTTCATTCTATATCTTCAGAGTTAATTTTATTTCGTGAGCGTCAGACTTTAACACTCCTATAGTAGAATGTTGTATTTCGATCCCCAAACAGAGTCTAGTCTCTTTAGGATTTCAGTATCATCTAAACTATCTCTTCCGTCAGAATCCTCTTTAATTCGTCAATGAGTTGCAATTCAAGAGCGTTGAGTTTTCCTGAGTGATATTTAGCTCCTGTTCTCTAAATTCCTTGCAACCTAGCTAGCAACTTTTCTTTTCTCTGGAAGATATTTCCAAAGACCTCCACATTCCACTTTCTTACTTTGGCTTTGAAATCCTCAATAGATGTTGAATATTCATTGCTCTTCTCCCAAGTATCCTCCACAAAGTTCCTAAAATCCTCATGAAGCGACCATGAGGCTAGAGGGCGAAAAGGTTTAGTTTCATTAGGTTTTTCAAATTGTGTGCCCCAGCGTACCTGCAGCGAAGTATGATCCAGTCTCACTCTAGGCAAGTGCATAACGACACCATTAGGCCATCATTCTGTCCATTCTTAGTTGCAAACGAAACAATCTAACTTTTCTGCAAGATTGCCTCTGAACCAGGTAAACAAGGTTCTATCAGACTTAATCTCTAAAAGCCCATTGTCAAAGATTCAATGTCTGAAATTGGCACATGTTCGTACATTATTTGAAACCCCTCCCATTTTCTCCGAGGCCGAACGGAGGCAGTTGAAATCACCTCTAATCAACCACGGACCACATATTCCATACGCTGGGATGTTAAGATCTTTCCACAACAACTTTCAATGACTAGGCGAAGCGCTGCCATAGACGGAAGTTACATGTGCTTTTTTACCTTCAACATCCACATCTGCATGCACGAACTATTTACTATAAGATAACGCCATCAGCTTAACCTCAACTCGCCAAATGAGCCAAATTCTCCCAGAGAATCCATTGGCCTCGACACAAAATGATTTATCAAAACCACTAAACTTGATAAACCTGTCAGCTTTTTTCTGCTTATCCGTGGCTCACAAAGTACGACTCTATTAGGTTTATCCTTGCACATTTCATGATAAGTTGTCTATCATCACAAAAAATAAACAAGAAGGTATAACCACCTACAACTGCTGGATTGGAGACCCTTCGATCTCCGCATCCGATAACCAATCGTCTTCAAGGGCTCCTAGTGAGGATTTATCATTAGATGGTTTCTCTTCTAGTTCTTGGTTCACATTGAACCCGTTGTCTTCTGTCAAATCCTCCAACTCCCTACCTGTCTGAGGACGAGGTGGCTCACCTTGCACCTCCCGACTAAATTCATTATTCCTAAAAGATGACTATTTGATGGTTCTCCGCATTGAGTCCCATTCCAGCCGAGAAGATTACAGGTTCTTGACTCCTGTTATTTCGGTTATTATGATTTTTTAAACTTTGTGTGGGGGCCTGAGAACTCCTGGAAATGTCATTTGGGCCATTTGGGCCCTATTCTGTGTTTTTCCTCATAATTCTAGCTTTCCTTTGATGTGTTGGGCCTAATCGTTGACCCACATCCTTTTCTTGACCTAATGGGCTTCTGTTTTGTTTCCCCCATTGCGAACCCATATTAACGGTTGTAGAAGTTTCACCTTGCTCCATGGTTACGAGAGTCTCTCCTCCAAATCCGGACCCCATATCTTCTAATCCCATAAGTTTATCAAAGCGTGATCCCCTTTCCTTAGTTTGCTCCAATTTTCTAGTATTGTGATTTGACACAATCTTATCCTTCCTAATTGGAACCTTGTCGGATTTTTCAACCATCATCCACGGACCATAACCTCGACATTCTTCAGGTGGCTTTTCGGGTGGTGCAGTACCATTTTGTCCTCTCGCATTCATCTTTTCTCGTTCTAAAGTAACGTTCAAGTTAGTTCCCCCGGACTACATGCACATTATATCAACATGTCCATATAATCCACACTTAAAACATATTTGAGGAAGATTTTAATAGTCCACTCACTGGGATTTATCCATGATTGTGAAGTCAGCACAGAGCGGTTTAGAAATATCAATCTCAACTGTAGTTCAAGCAAACTTGCCTCTAGTTAAATCCGCAATTTGATAATCCACCTTATGAACTTTTCCAACCAAGTCTCAGATTAACCTAAACACTGTGTTATGATAGCAGTGAATTAGTAGTCCCGGAAGTCTTATCCATGCAACAATCGATTGAATTCGATTACTATTGACATCAAAATCGACGCTCCAAGGCTGGACATGCAAGTAATGACCCAAAATTACCCATGACCCTCTCCTACCATGGCTTCGACCGATTCCTCTTTCGTATTGAAATGCACCAAATAATAATTGTTCTCAAGATCCATCATTGATTCGTGCTTCATTGCTGGCCATAAAGTCGATAGTCTATTCTGGAGAGCCGTATAACTTGTTGACTTCCCCATTAGTTTCACAACCACTGAGTTCTGCCAAGGTTCAATTAACTTCTCATAAAATCTCCAAAAAAACTTAATATTCGGAATCGGCTTCGAAAAATCTAAAATTGCATCGTCCTTCTCACCAGTTCCCTCTACGGTAATATCATTAATATTAACATGATTCTTCCTGGTTCTCACCACACCTCTGAATGATATTTCGGGGTTTTCAGCAATTGCGATATGTTCCTCTCCAACCCTAGCCCGCTTCATCGTTCCATTATTATGCGCTGGAGGATGAACATTGTTAGCTAGTGTCGGAAATATCTCTAGTTGAAGATCTGGCGGGTCAACCCCCGAATCCACTTGCACGGGTCGAGCGATGACAACATTGGTTGCGAACATAGTGTTGGTAGAACTCATCTCGCTCACTATCTTTCTTTCAATATTTTTCGTTTCCTCATAAATTAAATAATACATATCTTTTTTGAATCATCGTTCACAAAATTGGAGAATAAACGTAATCTAAATAAAGATATTTTGATTGGTGCAAACTTAAAATTCAGTTATTCTTGGGCGATGAGATTCACTTTTTAAAGCCACGTCATTCTGCTAAATAAAGGACAACCATTGGTTCCCGCTATGTTTATATAATTCATCTACGTTACTATACGAAATATAATTTATTCAGAATATGCTACAACAAATTTCTATAGTGAAAAGCACAATGTACACGTCTACCACCTCGGAGTGCAGCGGTAAGCACCTTTACCGTAATCTTTTTTGTGGGAACATCCGCATGAGTTTATTTAATATTGTATTTAGTTAAAAAAAAATAAAAGCACAGTGTATATTTTATTTGTAAATATATTTGGTTGTGTAAATCTTGGCAGGGGGCATATCTATCAAACGATATGAATGCAACAGACTTTCTGCTAAATTCAACTTTCACATGGAATGCATTGCACTGGCCGTTGGTTGTTTAATTAACTCTCAAATTTCAAAGAGGTCTTCAATTTGATGGTCTAATTGAATTAGACGAATTCTTTATATCCATTACTTCATAGAAAGATAAATTAGTTGATGTCACTGCAAATATCATAAAAAACCTTAACGTTTCAAAGAATCATAATTTTCTTATTTTAATTTAATTTATGCACATTATATATCAAATTAAAGTTCATTACCTACTTTTTCATTAATATATAAAAAAATTCACTTGAGAATATGTACGATAAATACAAAAAATACTTATTCTAAAATTATAACACGCAATTAAGATGTAATTGAGATATTACAAACCTACATGAGACTAGAGAACCCTAATTGAAGTGTTTACAAACCTAATTGGGATGAATAAACCTTAATTTTTATGTAATAAGTACTAAATGATATTAAATCTAAAATATTTTTATTTGTTATTCATATTTTAAATGAATATGAGCATGATGCATTTTAAATTAAGAAGAATGAAAAGAGCTTTAGTTTGTCATATTATTTGTATAATTTAAATTTAAAATAAGAAAATTATGATAATTTGAAGATTTTAGTTGATGACATTATCTTTTTGTCATTTGGGGGTAAATATGTAGAATATTTGAATCTATATAACTCATCTGCATGAGCTATTTGAATATATAATTGAAAGGGGACCAAAAATGTCACTGTCCAACAGAAACGTTGGATGATTTCAACAAATTGCATGAATGTAGGAACCCACAAAATAGTGCTGATGTCTCATCTCATGGGGACTGCCTTATTCCAATTTTCATTTTTTTAAATGTCATGAAAACAACCTTAGTCCATTTCCGAATCATCTCATAATATTCCTATTATTTTAATCTGCACCCTGTTGTATTTTAATGCTTCATAGGTGTTAGAGACAGGCTCTTGTTACATCACTCACCTGCCTAGTTTACATTGGTAAAACTAAGGTCATTGTATATTAATATCCGATCTATCAAATTTATCTCAATTTTTTCAGACATATAAAAGTTATATTAAACTCATGATATTTATCTCCAATTCCTTTCCCTTTTTGAAAATCAAACCAAAATCACTATTGTGTTGATTAAATTACATTTTTGGTTGCACGGAACACGGTCCATTTTATATTGGACCTAATAGTAGCACTTTCAGTTTTCGTCCATTAGTTAATGATTTTTTGCATATTTAATTTTAAAAAACTTGTATTTGTGGTCTCAATTATGTATTTCATTCATAACAAGATAAGCAGCATAAAAAATTTCATCGAGAGTAAACTTAGGTTGATGAATGATGCATGCGTAATTTTTTGGAATTAAAAGTGTAAAAAGTCGTTAATAACGATACCAAAATGCAAATATGAAACTAAAATACAGCTATTAAGACCAAATCAAAATGAAACTATGTGATGTGGGTCCAAAGATGCAATTTACTCTGCAAATTAATATAATATAATATAATATAAAACTCAGCAAATTGCACTTCACAAGTTTTGAGATTATAAAAAAAATAATATTTCGTTCCGCTAGAGTTATTATGCTTGCTGATCATCAAATGAGATCCTTCATCCACTTTCTGAGTGCCAATACGGCATACCCCATGCCACATTGAGTCGATAAAAATAATTGATTTGTGCTATATACTTGAATTTAGGTATTTTAAGTTTTTGACTTTTATAGATATCCTTGGGTATAAGCCAGCGTTTTTAAATTATTTTTAATATGTAAAAGTACTTCAAGACACTTCCCCTTCCCTAATTTTTTTTGTTAAAGATATACAAGTACCCGCAACAATTGGTATTTATTAAATGTTGGCCCGATTCCACCATGAACTTTTAATTCACATGAATCACATCCCCACCGGATATTGTGACTAATTCAATCTAATTAATTCACACCTTCCAATAATTTTGGATTAAATCGCCTTAAATCTTATATGAATTACATCGTAATTGTGATTTTGAGGTTTCAGTTATGAGAAAAAATATTGGAAGTTTTTTTTAGTAGAAAAAAAAATTATTGAAAATTTTAGACGCTATATAATATAAGGTTTGGACATAAAGGCGATCATTTGCCATCTTGAGCAATTCAGTAGGGTTAGAATTGAATTTCTTTTCTTTGCTCCTTTTTTTAAGAATTGAATTGAACACTTTGTTAATCTTCGTTTCCAATCCAACCCATGTTTTTTTTATTCGAATTAATCACAGAGCACTAAAGACTGAAAGAGGGGAAGAGAGAACAATAAAACTATAAACTGGTAATGCCCATTTGGAACCAGAACCGACGGAATCAGATCGGAATCGGAATTGGAATCGGAACCGCAACTATCGGTATTTTTGAGCGGTCTGGTTCTGGTTTCACAAATATGGAATGGTGGAACTGCCGGTTCTAACAAAAGAAAAGATAGTTGGAATCGAAAACCGACAGTTCTGAACCGGGAACCGCTGGTTCCAACGGTCAAATTTTCGATCGTTGCATGGAATAGGCCAATGAGAGGCCGCCGTGTAATCTGGGACTGCCGGTACCACGGTTTCGAACTGGAACCGGCGGTTCCCAACGGTCAATTTTTTTTTAATAATCACATTTTTTTAGTATAAATACCCCCTCCCCCCACCCTTCTTATTTTCACTCACCCAACTTTCTCAATCTCTATTTCTCTCTCAATTCTATCTATCAAATTTGATCAAATATTTTGTTCTAGTTTACAATATTTCTAGTTTCTACATTTCAATTCTTCACTTTATTCACTTTTTGTATTTCAATTTGATCAATATGTCTTCATCTTGTGTGGTGCCCGTCGTGGTTATGATAAGCGCAAAGGCAAAGCCGTGATGTCCCAAGACTAAAGTACTCCAATATCACGGCATACAAAGAATTTTAAATGATGAAGCATACGCACAACAACTCCAATGTCATGAATATGGTTTGGAGCAAGAACTACACGGTGATGGCAGTGGAAGTGGTGGAGACGACAACGGTGGATGAGGAGACAACGAAGATGATGATGATGAGGTCGAGGAAGTTTTTGCAAAGCCAAAGAATATACGACCATTGAAGTCCGATCTTTTTACAAGTACAAGTTCACCGCTTCCGGAGGATACGGAAGTTACCAAAAGCATTTGAGGTCCAAGTACCCCGACAAGCTTGGTATGACGACGAGCCAAACTCAATTAAACTCAGGTATGTTTTCTTCCCAATCCGGTTCCGGTACGGGTACGACACTTTTTCAATACAATGCAATAGAAGATAGGAGGAATGAGCTAGATAATGTGCATGCAATTCACTTCCTTTTGATTTTGCCTCTAAATTGAGTTTTTCTAGAGTAATGAAAAAAATACAGTCCGCACAAAAGACCATTGGGCGGACAAGTATGACACACACACATAGGACTTTGGTTAGATGATATAGAATTGATATATGTAAGATTTAAAAAATTAGATTATAGAGTTTCAGTTTGTACAGATATATAGGATGATTCCCTTAGAGAGAACCATTACATGGGAGTCACTTGTCATTGTATATATACATCTTGGTATCTAAACAAAAGATTAATTACATATAGGAAATTCAATGAACAACACACGACACAAAACATAGTAAAGAAAATCATTAAAGTTGCACATCAATACAAAATAGCAAAGAAAATATTTTCTATTGGTTTCGACATTGCAAGCGCCAATACGGAGGCGATTTCGGCCCTCATCGCGGGGTGCAACCCTATACTACAAGGTAAGTATTTTCATATTTGTTGCATTACTCATACTTTAAACTTAGCGGAACGGACCGGGGCATCACTGCTATAAATGTGTCCATGCTTCTCGTGAGCGCTCTCTCTCGGCAGCTTCAAGGCACAGGACTCGACCTCAAACAAACGGTACTGCTTTCTTCGCCCCTTTTCATATTCTTATTAGGCTCGAATTTTCCCGTCCAAGTTTGGATGTGAGGTATGCAAAAAATTGAATAGTGATGTTTGTTTTGTGTGGCATTCAAGAATTGTGAGCGTGACCGATTTGTTATAGTCTCCCTTCATCAAAATGAAATTCGTATCTTCGCATTGAGGTATAACCTAGCACTGCACAGATTATTAAATCGTTTTGTTTCTATGAACAGATTGGTGTGCAGGCAAAGGGTGGAAGATAGGCACTGCTGCCCTTCTTCCGCAATTTCTTAGAGATTGTTAAGGCCTGTGATATCTCTTCGTTCTTTCTCTCCTTAAAACATATAAAGCAGTTGGGATTTTTCATGGCATCAGCAGGAATGCTTATGTGCTCTGTTAGAGTAAAGAAGATGGCTACTTAAAATAAGAACAAATTGAAATGCAAACCACAACTATGCACTCCCGGAAGTAAAGCCTTAAATCTCAAGAAATCAAGTCTAAACTCTCAAGGCTTTCTCCTTCAAACAAAACAAAACCCTACTAATAAATCAAAGCCAAGCCTGTTGAAAATTAACGGAAATAAAAGGAAAACAACTTAAATAACAAACTAGAAAATAACTTCAATAAGGAAACTGTATCTCTAACATGTTCTTTGTCCTCTATCGACCAATTGAGATTATATACTATTTATACATATTGAAAAAACATGCATGTTTTTTACTTGATGGATCCAAATGCTTCTGTCAATAGGAGGAATGACTCTTCTCGATATGGTTCAGCTGAAGAATGCTAGATTTCCTGCTTATAAGTCCGGATAATATCTGTTAATAGTTTCATCCCTTTTGCATGTTTTGAGTGTACATCAAGTTTAACTGCTAATGCCAGGAGTATCGAATTCACCAAATCACCTCTCTATCTTGCTTCCAATTGAGTAATAGTTATTGCTTCTATGGAAGATGCTTTTGTGCTTGATGTATATTTTTCAACATTATAGGAACTTCTTTCCATGAAAAAACCAGGTTCTTTGGGTTCAGGAACAACTGCTCCCTCGCATCCTAACATTGATACCACAGACGGCATGATTGGTCTGTCTTCTGCGAGTCTCTGAATGCATAACAACCCCACTTGTATGCATCTCTTTGCTTCACATTCAATAAAGGTATCTTTCACACGCTCATCCATCAACTCTAGCGCTTTGTTTTCTTTCCATAATAACCATGCCTGCCATAAATGCAATTCATATGAAAAGAAAAAATTCTATGCTTGGAGGTATTATTTACTATTTATAGTGTAAGGAAAAGTAATTACTGTTATTTGCAACTCACATGTCCCAAAAGACTTTGGTGGTGATCACCATAGCAAGAACCTCTGTTCTTTTTTCCGCTCACTATCTCTAAAATCACAACTCCAAAGCTAAAAACGTCTGATTTCACTGAGAAGTTCCCGTCAATTGCATATTCCGGTGCCATATAGCCGCTAAACAAAGTTGATAAGACACAAGTCACTATGCTGGAAATTAGATGTTATATTTATGAGATAGAAAGAAAAAGCTTACTATGTTCCAACAACTCTTCTTGTTTGGGTTATAAACTGGTCGCCTTTGAAAGTTCTTGCTAGGCCGAAATCTGAGATTTTTGGATTCAGGTTTTCGTCTAGTAAAATATTACTAGCTTTCAGATCTCTATGGATTATTTTTAATCTAGAATCATGATGGAGATATAGTAGCCCCCTTGCAATTCCCAGGATGATGTCATATCGCTTAGGCCATGTCAACTGTGTTTTACTATCCTGATCTAAAAAAACCCATCAGACAACTTGTGAGTATGAAGGTTAGAAACCAGTTTCTTCAAGATAAGTAGAGTAAAACATAGAGAATGAAGGAATTCTGGAGCCATACCAAAAATATGATAATCTAGGCTTCTGTTCTGCAGGTACTCGTAGATTAGCAATCTTTCCTCTCCTTTGATGCAGCATCCGAAAAGTCTGACTAGGTTGGTATGCTGTAGTTTAGAGAACAGAATAACCTCGTTCTTGAACTCTTCGAGACCTTGTGTGGAAGTTTCCGACAATCTTTTGACAGCTATTTCCTCTTCTGCTGACAATTTTCCCTGTTTAATGCTTATGCATATTGTTAGTACAAATGTACAAAATATTCTGCCTGACTTCTTGTTATGAAACATCAGATATCTACGATGAAATTACCTTGTAAACAGGGCCAAAGCCGCCTTCTCCAATTATGTTTTCCTTGGAGAAATTGTTTGTTGCAGCAGCAATGGTCGCAAAACTGAATAAAGGTAGCTCTAAATCCTCATTTTTTCTCTCTGCAGTTATGACAAAAGACGGTTCTTATGACACCCAAATATGGATGGGCATTGAAGTGGGGTGTGGGGTCAATCATTAACACTTGACCATGATTTTGAGTTTGAATTAGGACTTCCTAACTTATACGCCAACAGTGATTTAGCGTGTTCAGGCAAATTCTTTGATTATATGAAACGCTGCTGTTAATATAAAGGCTCTTACCTTGTCTCTTTCGTCTTCTCACTAGAACTGTAGCTCCACCAATTAAGCTGAATATCAGAATTCCCATGGCAACTGATATTGCCATTAGTTTTGTATGCCTCTTTGTCTTCATTTTGTCTGAATCAGTTAAAGAATATGTAAGGGGAAAAATGAAAAAAATTGAATTCCTACTCTCCACTTGACCCATTCAGGCCCAAGTTTCTAACTCGTGATAAACAACTATAGTCAGCTAAGATAAGTTCTTAAATTACCAAAACAAAATAAAATTACCTAATTCAGAAACTGGAAGGCGAATATAGATATTCTGATAATTCTTATTTGCGCCTGGAAGTACTCTAGTATCTATAAGATCCCCGAACCACATCAAGCAGCCACTTCCTCTGCCTTCACCATTTATGTACGGTTGTGCATATGCCGTGCAGCTACAATTTTTCAAGCACTCATCTCTGCACTCGCTGATGCTCATGTTTGGATTGAACGTATAATGAAATATGTCAGGGAATTTCACTTCTTTAAGTTCAAGGAAACCATCTCCATTCCCACAACTCAGTGGATGAATTCTAGTGCATCCATCAGACCAGTCTTGAAAGTCCCAGTTTGCCTTAACCTTGGGGGCGAAACCATCCATGCATTCACATATAGGTGCTGCCCCTGTTCTGCAAAGACCGTTGGGACCGCAGTTGCCATAGTCATCACAGGGATCTCTTGGTATCGTGTACAAAAGATTCCACTTGTGCTCAACCTCGTTCATCGTATAACGATGGAGCATGCCTGATGGATCGAGCACGAGCCTTGTGAGGATCGAGCGGTTGTAAGGATCCATGTATGTTGTTCTGGATTTTTCTACAACCATCCGACCCTTATACACGGTGTTGAAGAAGGTAGGAACGTTTAACTGAACCCCGTTCCACATGCCACTCCGGTATATTCTCTTGGTCCCCTCCATAGTCACCATCTGAACCAGCTCCTCTTTGTTTTCAATCCTGTAAGTGAAATTTCCAGGTGAAGGATCATCGGAGCTTTTCCACGACCTCAAATACTTCTCCCCCCCTTCATCAGGACTGTACACCATGAGCATTCCTGGCAACCGAGTGTCAGTCGGGTAATCAAAACTCTGCCATATGTAGTTTTCTTGAGGTTCCTTCGTCTTGTCTGCAAGAACCAGATTGCCAGTGTCCAAGAGCTGCAAGACTGGATTTGATGCAACCGCTGATGAATTTGATGACCAGATTGTGCTTCCATTTCTGGTAATGATTAACTTTCCATTTCTTGCTACTTGTAGGATGACTCCTTGTGAATCTTTTATGGGATCGTTCTGGTTTGCAACCCAGACGACGACATCTGGCGTGCTTCGGTACCATATCGCCAAGAAGCTGTTGTGGGACGAGGCGGGGGAGAAGAAGCCGAGTTCGAAGTCTTGGTTTTGTGAGATCAAAGTCTGGTTGCCGGAGAGTGTTTGGTCTGCTGAAAGCGTGTCTGCTCCTGCACACGACTTCACAAGTCCATAGAAAACAACGGTCAACAGAAAAGGGGTCATTCTCTTGGAACTTAAAATTGGCAGATTTTCTGTTTGCAGATAGACTGATAAAGTGGATGGTTAGATTTGTGGACAAAATCAATGGATAAATCTGATGGGCTGATGATAATAGAAGAAGAATAATTCGTGTAATGTTGCTGCTTTTCAGCTTTAGTCATTCATGTTTTACATGCAGTTAGCCGACAATGTTTACCAAATACCCTATTATAAACTGCAGATGATGGAATCTTCCAATAAAAATAACACCAAATTATGGCGTAGGTAGGAAACAAGAATGCACCATCTCTACAACTAAAATATGTCAACTAGAAACGCTCCTACTAAAATATGTTTCAAGTGGGTGGATCTGTGTTTTACTTTATTCGTCAAGTGTTCTGTAATGCACAATCATTGGTTATATAATATACCTAATTTTTCATATCGCACGTTTACTTACAAAGCAATGTATTATGATAATATTGAATTTGATGTTTAATATTTTGAGTAAGCAGTACAGGTTTCTCATGTCAACGTGAATGAATTTAATTAATTGAATTGTGATTCAGAGTTTTGGGACAT
>AYJT01091860.1:0-13110 GCA_001278415.1 Ocimum tenuiflorum | reverse complement strand
CACAGAGGGGGAGAGGGTGGGTTTAGCAGTTTAGCTCACTGGAAAGGAAAGGATAGATAGGCAGTAGGCATAGGGGGTTTTAGAAAGGGGGTATTTTTAGAGAGAGCATTCAAAATAACTAGTCAACAACGTGAATTCAAATTTTAGTAGTTAAGGCCCAGCCCATGCAAATATGGCCCAGATTATAGTATGCTTATAAGTCAACAATAGAAAAGATGATGATAATTGTGAAGCTGTATTTTCGTATATATTTTCCCATCATTGCAATGTCCTGAAAGACAAAGAAAGGCCCAAGGGAGATTAGACATAGCAGTTGCAGAACAAGGCTATAAATCGGTTGATGTTGATCTGGAAAGGAGTGGATATGATATTTTCCACATAACACCAAACAAATCTGAAAACTGGAAATGTGTTGTTTCAGATTTATGGGGTGCTTGAAGAGTTAGTTCTCATTGAAAAGCAAAACGAATTTTGCAGTAAACATGGCATTGCAAAACACAACCGCAACAGAAAGAAAAATGTAGTATAAACAGAGATGATGTTTTCAATGAACACCAAGTAGGGAATTAAAATGGATTCTTAGTTGTATTGTTGATTATTTGAAACAAGTGAGCTGGTTGATTAGGTTAGGTGTTTCAATGCTTTTGGTACGACCATCAGTTGGAAAGTTGCTTTATCTACCACATACCCAGAATATATAAGCCATAAAAGAAGGGCGTTATTTACTGTGACAACCAAGGAGCTAACACTAGGGATAAAGTGATCTCTGTAATCTGTAAAATCACCACATAAATCGTTTGTGTGCTGTTAATTTATGTTTGTTTGCAGTGAGTTGGCTTCTGATCAATTGAAATTTCATAATAGTATTGAATATCAATTAGAATAAACAATACTATTTCATGATACGTATGATTATTTGCAATTTAATTTCTCACTGAGAATAAAATAAACAGTATAGATGGATTTTGATTAAAAGAATTCCACATGGGCGACATTTTTCAGAAACTAATCCATCTAAATAGAGTGGATCTTCCACAAAATGAAGAGAGAGAGAGGACAAGTGGAACGGTCCCAAAAAGTAAAATAGTTGAGGGAGAAGCAGCAGCCAAAAGCCAGCTGCTCCAGATACAGACGTCCTCAATTTGCCTCCCATATTAATTCATCTCATACCATATTATTCTCTCCTCTTAAACCACTTTCTCGTCTTTTATATTTCCATCGCAAGAAGCTTAATCATACAATAAATAAATAACGTCAATATGAATGTAACTCTTTCATATTAATGTCTACTCTGCGTAAAGTCATTTTTATCATGTAAAAACGTGAACCTTAAATACTTGTAATCCCTAGCGTCTTCACAATAATTTTATTGGCGTACAAAATTTAATCGAAAAGATAATCATGCGCGTTGACACGTTGTGCATTTAATGGGGGAAAAATTGCTTTTTTAGGGCTTAATAACATTAATATGAAAACATTATAGCAATGGAATTGTGCGTCGGGAGACGTGGTCATTTTTGTGATTCTGTAAAACATCGGCGACACACAGCAATATAATTAGATCAAATATTAAAAGAGAAATATTATCTCCAAATCTATACAGATAAGAGTATAATTAATTAACGAAATAGAAATAGAAATAGAAAATGCAAATTAAAGGAACATGTCCTTATAGAAAAACAAAACTATGTAGTAAACCAAGATACTCACTTCAGCCCCAGCTGGATACTGAATAAAATAAGTGGGGATCTTGATTATTATGTTGGTTGAGATATTGAATGTTCACTCTACTCAAACATTTGCTTCTCATGCAATTCACATTGCAAATCAACCTTCATTAACACGTCAATGAAGACAATGGATTGTACAACAAGTCTTGTAGTTTAGTATATCCACCCTTTTCCAAAGGATGATAAATCAGTCATCATTAATGGACGTATATCAAAATCCTTCTGCATATATAAAAAGATAATAGATTTTTATTTTTAATAGCAAAGTACGTGTGAGATAGTCAAATCAAGTTTTGTCTATTTTGTTTTCCTTTTCTCTTTTGAGTTGGTAGTAGCAAATCAAGACCTCTTTATTTACCGGTTTACTACTTAGATGACCCTTAAATGAATATAAAATTATCTAAACATAAAATAACAACATTGTGAAGACTAAACAAATACATATCTAATCATATCACATTAGAGATTGAAAGTATATCGTCTAACATGAAACCTCCTTAACAATTATAGATGTTCAAAGGAGATTCATATAATTAAGCTAAATAATTATATAAATTTCCAGGCGAATGATGGTTTTCGACTCTACAAATTCGTATCTGTCACGAGGATTAGTGCGAGAAGCGTACTGCATTTAATTAGAAAATACTCATTATCGATCATGACACCAAGTGTATTTGGACACATTACATCTAATATGAAAATTAATTATCATTTCCCATCATTACATTTCATATTCTATGCAAGCTCTCTATTTTGAAACAAAATCCTATAAAAGTTTTTTGTTTGGTTTTATATATTAATTTCCTAAAAAAAAGTAATACTTGTGCTCCCATTGGTCAAGTAATACGGTCCCCAGGCTATTAGTAACACCTAGAGAAAATAAGGACCCTACAAAAAAGAGAATTCATGATATATAGTTGAATACCTATTAAAAATTAATATAAGCCAAGTGTCCAATTTAAGGCAAAAACGGTACAAGTTTATACACCCATTAATTGCAGCCCCACCTTGAAATTTCAATTCACGGGCCAAGTTGACTTGGTGTATTGAAAGGGACTCGATTAGGAAAGCTACAAGCCTACAAGTCCATTAAAGCACAATGATTAACAATACCTTATAAACAATCTTACTAGTAGTATTATTCATTCTATCATCAATATAACATTCCAAGTATATGAAAGATAGTTGCAGTTTTAATATATAAGAGATTTGCACTAGAGTCTAGACAAACGGTCCGGATTTTCTACCATACAATGGTGTCGCACATTGTATTATTAACAATCTTGCAAATTATACAAAAAGATGCAAAGTGTATTTAGATAAGTTGTGACATGCTCAACATATAAAATAATCGTTGGCTAGGAATTCAACATAAAAAAATAACTCCATATACTGACCATGACTCATGAGACACATTTATGTAGTATCAAATATAAATGAACACTCTATGATATATTCTATTTAACTAAAAGAAGGGTCTAATATATTTTTATAATTGTGACATCTGCAAGATGAAGAGAAAGTAGCCAAGAAAACACAATAAAAAGTAGGATGTCACACTTACACCGTCATGTTGCATAGGTTAAGGTATAGTAGGTCAACATAATCACAAGTGTTTATAATTTGTCGTTTATGTGAATTATAATGAAATGTGAGGAGGGACAAAAGGTAGGAGAACTCCAACATCTTCCTTAAGTCTCAAGATTTATAACACTTTTTCCATACTCACATATGTCACACCCTACAAAATTTACTGCTGCTTCTGGCAATAACAAATCTCGTTATATAAAAAACAAATCATTTTCTTTTCCTCTTCCTCTTCCTCCTCAGCCACTATTCCTCTCTCAAGAGCTGCTAATAGGACAAACCTTCTAATCTCCACCTATAAAACCCTCCAAATAATATAACTAGTTTGTAGTTTGTTTGAATTTTGTGCTGAACACGACTCATAAAAGCTAAACCCAAGTCCGGCAGAAGGAAATGACGATGATATGACTTATGTACCATTCTTAGGCTAGCGGCTCCACTTTCTCTGCTTCTACAGGTTTGAAAGAAACATCGTACTTTGATGTTTGAAGAATGCAGTTACCACTTGTTTTGTTTGCAATTGCTGAGGTTTGTCAAGTGTGATAGTAATTAATGGCAAAGACATCAGCAAGAACTGAATTCCACTATATGCCTCAATTTTTTGATATTCTTCACTCTCAAAATGGCTGCTCCAGTCCTGACATAATCGGTCAGCATTCTTGATTCATAGCATGTTTTGGACTGATTCCATGTTTAACAGTTGCAACATTGTGTGCTGCAACAGATTATTCGAGAAATCTGGATCATCGTACCAGCTTTGATGAAGAATGTCGAAGAATCCACGTAAGCATATGTAGTTTCTGATCATCTTCAGCCCAGAAACTTTTCTCTTTTGTGTTGGAGAAAAACTTGAATGATTTCCTAAAAACTTGTGTATTTTTTGTATCAGCATGAAGCAGACATAGCAGGTAGCACCATTGAGAGAAATCTGATTCCAGAAGATATGCAGAACACGACGACACAAGGGAGAAAAAAGAGCCCAAAAGCCTATCACCAGTCTTCAACTTCACCAGAAATGCCTTTATATAGGCCTGCATCACTTGGGACACTTCACATCTTTGCTGACACAAAATTTGAGTCCAAAGCTTTCTCTCAAGCATTGAAAGTTCTGAATTCGGACAAGGATTTGATCATGAAAATCTTGTCTGTACCAAATTGTCTGCTGCAAACTGAGTGTGAAACATTAACTTCAGTCTCTAAAGCCAAGCCCTTCTTACAGAAGATCAATAATCAGCAATCCAATAAAACAGCAATTAAAAATGCAAAATCTAAAGGAAAAAAAATTGCCTGCAATTGCTCATTGGAGCAGTCTCGTGATGGATCGACCAGCAGACTATCAAGCGGGAGTCTTGCATCTTTCTCTGTGAGAGAAATAAAGAGAAAATTGAAGCATGCACTAGAAAGCAGAATAAAAGAGTCGAATTCTAACCACGTGGATAAGTTCAGCAGCACTTCAGGCAAAATTTTCAGGCATGATTGCATCTACCATGGAGTCGAAGCCAAGAGTCCTTTGAGTTCTACTAGTAATGCAAAGGTGAAGGAAAAACAAAGCAGGAAACAATGCCTCAAGGCACAAAGGGAGCCTCATGAAGCTTGGGAGACTGACACTGTGCGCGGCAAAATAGACCTTCCTGCTAGGCTTCAAGATTTAAATCTTTACAGAAGGGAAAGCCAGTATTTGCCTGGTTCTGCTAAAGTGAGTTTTAATCCTTACAGTCCAATGAGAACCAGCAAAGTGGTCACATACGATGGCATGGCCGAGACTGATGAAGAAATACAACATGGAATGATCTCTCCAACTCCAAACGTGAAGTGCATTGGTAAGCCAGATTCTCTTCATGCATATTCTTATGTTTTTCAGTTTTTCTGAATCTGTTTTCGTGTTTCCACTGATATGCCTAATCAAACAAAAATCACTCTTCATTCAGAATCAGACTATGATACTATGATTAGGAATGCGAAAGGATCTGCCAGAATCATCAAGTCACGCGACAAATATGGTAGTCTACTAATGGTAAGTTCTGCTTCATCTCTTTTTTAGTTTAGGAGTAGCAATGAATCTGCACCATTGTTCTAAGAGATTTTCATGCTTGCAGGACTCAATTACAGTAGACTGTTTTCCTTCTAGTCGAACGGGTATCAACAGTAAAAATCAGGAAGAACATCTAAGCCCAGTTTCTGTCCTAGATCAGTTTTTTGCAGATGAATACAGCAGTAAACCAGACATTGAGCCTCAATCTGGTAAGTAACAAGATCCACACACACAAACACTCGTGAGTATTGAATTTAGTAGGAAGAATAAATCATACTTCTTGTACCATCTGCAGTGCGAGATCCTTTAAAAGTGAGACGCCTTCATTTTGAAGAAGCATCAACCTCACATGTTCCACGCATGAACAAACAAAACGAAATGATCTCCAACTATGTTCGTGTAATAATGGAGGCTTCTTGTCTAGATTGGGATCAGCTTTCAGCAATAAGGCCACTCTCAGAACATCTACTTCGTTCATCCTTATTCGACGAAGCCCAGTTTCTGCTGTCTGGCACGCATTTTGATGCAAGGCTTCTCTTCGATCACGTTAATGAAGTTTTACTAGAAACAAAGCGATCTCATTTCGGATCATTATATTTGCCAGCAGTTGTGAAACCAAGAGTCTGCTGTTTGCCATTGGAAGAAATTGTAGTAGATGAGATCATGAGAGAAGCACATTTCTATCTGCTTCCTCAGACAGAGAAAAGAACACTGGATCAGCTCGTTGGAAAGGATTTATCAGGCTCCAGATTGCAGCTCGACGTTCGGCCAGAAATTGAAAGAATCATCATTCATATCTCAGAGGATATTCTGGAGGAATCCATCCTCGATTTAATACTTCATTCTTAAAATGATTCTGTGATAGTTGGAATTCATGAACGGTTAAAACTTCCAGTTGTCAGATAGATGATTGATAGTTTCATATTAATGAATTATTTTCTATGAAGTTTAGTGAATAAAGAACATTAATCTTGAGCAGTATGAAGTTGAGAAGGAATATAACCAGATATGGAAAATGATTATCATGTTGTCAGAAAACTCCCTGCAAATTAAATATTGAAGTTATTTTTACAATTTTTTACATCATCTCAAAATTGTGACCATGATCGATTGATTTTCAACACTTTCTGATAATTCTCTGAAGAGCTTGCTTGATTGCACTAGCAGATGCACCTTTCAATCCCTTGCTCTGCATATCATATAGAAAACATATAATTAGAGTCATACCCATAATGTTTATAACTACAAAAAAAAAAAAATAAATAAACAAAATATCAACCAGTTCTTGAAAGCAATGTTGTGAACTTCAATGAGACACTAATGAGGATGACGAACCTTGGCGTTGATAGACAAGGAAAGAATTCCATCAGTATTGGAAGACTGAACAGATTGTGAATCCAGGTTTAGTTGGTTCAAAGCTTCCATAACTTCAAGCAATACACACTGTTTCCATGAACATCTCATCTCGATCAACACATCCTTGTCTGTGATGCTGATAGTTATACTGTCTGTTGAGGAATTCGATCGAGCCCTCTTATTTTCAGCTGCCATTTTCTCCACATCACAAGCTTTTCTCTTGTTCCCTAGTAGCTTAGTGATGCTGCCAAACTTGCTTTGGCCATAATTGTCTGAAGTCCTCTCAATGGCATCATGAGGCTTGCTTTGTGTGGTCGATTCTCGTTCTGTTGCTTCTTTGTAGGACTCCAGCTCTTTCACCTTCCTCTCAAGCTCTCGCAGATACTCTATTGTGTGGTCAAGTATTGACACTTTGTCAACCTGCAACAACAGAAGTCATAAATCCTCTTTTTCCATAATCTGAAAGACTAAGTCTTAGTTACCTTGCCACCGGATGGGACTATTGATCCAAGAATTGTGAATCTCTCGCTTATTTTCTCCCTCCGTTTCCTCTCAGACAAGACGTGATTTCTGTCGACTTCATCAGCTTCTTGTCCAGACTGGTCATCGCATTTGTCCTTCTGTTTAACAGATTCAGCGCGGGCATTTTCATGCATCTTAGCTACTTCAAAGAGTACTTTCTTTAGTAGCCTCTGTGGAGACAAACACTGAGGCAAATGCGCATTCAGATTCCTGTCCTTCCAACTTATAAAACTTGATTCCCTACTACCATTTCTGTAAGGGCCTAGAATCAGCTGATGGGAGGTCTTCAAGAGGCTTGAAAGCACACTCTGGTAATGAACATCGCCACCATTGAATCCGGAATTATTCTGCGGGTTGCATTCTTGATTGACTGGCATACAACTATCGCTCGTCTTCTTTCCATTCAACTCCAGATTTCCACGCGTTTGAGACACGCAATCGCTAGAACTGGTTGAGTTGTTGCGACCAGCGTCTTCCTTAAAAGGCCAGCTCTGCAGCTGAGATGCTGCTTCCCCTTCAACACCATCTGCCACACTCGACCCCTCTATAAGGACATTATCTGCAAAATCGTCCGAACTGGTGTCGCGAGAACGAACCTCCGCGTCATCAAGATTGGTTTCAGGGATACTAGAATGGTCGGGTAGTTGATAGACGACGAGGTCATGTTTGGGCTTTGTGACAATATCAGAAGAAGTCTCCAAGAATGATGTTTTTATGTGCTGAATAAGACTCCGATCCTCTGGAACCTTCAAGAAAGCATGGTTGCGATGAAAAAACATCAATACACGTATCAAAATCATTTATTTATAAACGGAAAGACGTTATTTCAGGGTGCATACTAGTTCAGTTGTTCCCAGCTCAACTACACCTCCCAAATGTGGAAAGCACACTACTGTCTGCGCGTTAACAACATGAAAATCTAGTAAACAAAATAGATTCGTGCATTCAACGCTATTCATGTCAAATTTCAATACTACACGAGGCTTGAGTTCAGTATTAGTACCTGTAAAGATGCACTCTGGAAACAGCAAAGAGAATCCAACAACCAGCCATAATGATATACAAAGAAGAGGTAACAAGCAGTGAGACAACTTTTCTGAGTAATCTATCAAAGAGAGTGGTATTAAACTGGAATCCATTCACATGCCTTTGCTAACAAAGAACGAGAGAATAGTTTGGTATCTGCAAGATGAGCATTGCGTAGCCAGATTGCATCATTTTTCGCAAAGGATCTTCCAGGCAACCTTCCAATTCCAATCAATAAACATGATGAGTAATCTTCATTGATTTACACAAATCAAAATATTTCACTTCAAACAAAAGCCAGAGTTAAACTCTAACTAGGAAGTTAAAAACTCAAGCAACAAAGTTCTGAAACTATTACTGATGCATCTAGTCGAGAAAGCAGTTCAATCACTACCATCGATCAGCAAAACTCGAAACACCACAAATAAACAAGGATTGGTAAGGAAAGAATTACCCTTGGCCGATTTTGAAGACGAAGGACATGCAGACCAAAAAATACCATTCTGTGTCGGTGAGATCTTCAGGGGAAAGTGCAGCTGTAGGCCTTTTAGGTTGTGGGGTGGTTTCACCTAATGAAAGAGACTCGAACAATTCTCTTAGCTGATCACTTCTCTGCAACCCCAACGGATCCGAGTTCAACTCAGAGGCCTGAACTGTTTTTCTCGTCTTAATATCTCCATTGTAGTACCCATCACTCCATTCCAACGATCTAAATAAATCCATCCATCTCACCATCAAAATCTTATCTAGAAAAGCACCAATCTTTTTGCTTGAAAATCCATAAGTCAACGCTGAAACAAGAGACCTTAACTAGGAAACAAACAGCGACTCCTAATCATATGTTTTCTTGATCTTAAAAGGGTGTGAGCTCTTTATGTAGATTTGGAAAAGAAAAATAATAACCCATCAAAATTAGAGAAACAAGTAAACAATCAGCACATATGAGACTTGGGCAAAGAAAGCTTACTTTTTTAGCAAGAAGGGAGAGACAACAACTAGCACCACACATAAGAAGAGAGAGGAATTGAAGAATCTCAGATTTTGATTCTGCACTTTTTGAAAGTAAAGATAGGAACTTTACCCTGATTGTTTGGCAGATAATGACCAAAAAATTGCATAGCTCCATTGGATGCTTCTCACAGCGAGAGCAAGATGCTTTCTAAGATTATCTGTGACACCCTTTTGGCTATTTTGGTTTCCAGTAGCCATTCTTGAGCTCTGACCCTTCTCCGCCTACGAATATACACAAGCATATGCATATGCAGGGAATAAAATATATATGCATTTAATAAAGACTAATGATTAAAAAGAGATCCAGCAACAGTGTAAAGATTCACAAGGCTGCTAAGCATACCAGAGCTAGTTTTGGTGGACCACGCGGTCGCAAAATGGCACTATACGACTAGTCAAAGCATAACTAAATTTGTATATGAACTACTTCATCAACTGTTATCTAAGTACGTTTTCCTTTCTTTTCTGAGAGAGACAGAGAGTCGAGGTTTCATCAATTTATATGGCTCTACTTTAGTACCTCAATACACTTATAGAAAGAATGGCCGGAATATTAGTTTTCATGTATAAATCATAACCAGCTTAATTCCTCGCCCATACTAGGGTGTATTTGTTTAAAAAACGAAGAAAAAGAAAAGCGGCTCAATTTAAAATCTTTGAACTTTTCTGTGAATTTGATATTATACTTTTATAAATCAGATTATCTATTTTATAAGAGGAAAATATAAAATCAGCAATGACACGCAAGATGGGATTATGTGGCTGATTGGTTTGGTTGTCGTCCAATTAGAACTGTATTCTGATTGGTGGTTGAGTTGAAAATCAAAATTAAGGTGGAGAAACAGTAAAGATAGTTGGGATGATTGGCAAAGTAAAAGTTTTTTATCCTACTATATATTCAAAAAGGAAGCGAGAAGAAGTTTTCAAATTTGATGCCACTTATCACACCACATGGAGTAGCGGCGTCGTCTTCTTCCTGCAGGAACTTTTTAAATAAGATTATATTAGTTGGACAGAAGCAACAAAACAATATTTTAGCTAATTTGCACTTACTACTAGGTTTAGTTTATCGTCAACCTCAATTGTTTTTAACTATTGTACGTCTTTATCTTCACATAGGTGTATTAATAATGCATGGAGAAATATGAATAACAAGAAAATTATCAGTTAACAAAAATCCATCAATCTCATGATAATAACGGCACACTCATCTATTTATATTAGACTGTAAATTTTATAGATAAGAAATATATTCCTGATAAAAAAAAAACTGCAATAAAAAACCGTGTTGTACCTTTTCGTTATTGCTTTTTTATCTTTTAAGTTTAATATATAATAAAAAAACATAAAATATTTAAGAAAACCACGTCTACTATAAACTAAGTACAAATCTCGTTCCATTATATTTGTGCATTTAACTCTACTTACTTTTTTTATGTTACATAAATAAGAACAAGCAATTTGGTTAAATCTCTTAGATAGTTGGCTTTCCTCTCTCATCTCTCCTGTAAAATTGATTGAAATTTTAAACAACTGCATACTTATATCAAATTATTCTTTTGTATATTATATTTCATTAAAGTATTTTACAAACTTTCAAACGAAATTCATATCGAAAATATTACTTGAAAACATAACTTATATTCACATAATACATTGTATATAAGTAATTATTTTTTGAACTTATATAGAGCGGTAAATTTACAATAGAGCGGTGGCTGAAGATATTGACATATTTGACCGCCTAAATGCATGCTATTTATAGAAAGTCAATTTTATTTTGATATACTTGTTCCACATGTGCTCTTCCTAATTAATTGAACATTGCAGCATGCAATATTTTGGGCTGTACATGCGAACATTGGGAGTTGGCACAACTTCTATCTCGCCTCTGGTCAATCTAAAATTTGAAAGATAATTTAATTGTCAATTCAAGACATAAAAAATGAATTCTCAGTTCATGATTTAAAAGATCACAAAATTTTCAATTCAAAACCTGAAATATTTTCATTCTAGGATCTAAAAGATCATCAAATTTTTAAAATTTGATGATCTTTTAGATCCTAGATTGAAAATTCATTTTTCAAGTCCCATATCAAAAAATATAATATCTTTCAGGTCCTACGTCAACAATATTACTTAAGTTTATTGCAATTGCATTCTTCCATCCCACAATTGATATTATCATCTCTGCATTGGTAAAATCGCAGGTTCGATTTTGTAATTTCTGTACAATTACATCGCATTTCACATTTATTACCCGTTGCACCAAATTACCAAAACGAGGCAAATTTTTCGATTAGATTGTACAATGATTATGAAGGTTCAAATTACCCTTTCATTTACACTAAAGAGCAAAAAAGATATGTCAACACCATGAAGCAAAATTAACTCAAATTTTAAATAAGTATAACTTTCGCATTTTAATTCCAAATTATGCAATAATATATCAAACTAAAGTTTTTTCTTTTTGATTAATTTAAAACACATCATGCTCATATTTATTTTTAAAACATGTGAAGAGTATATTATACGTGTATATTGGATTAAAGTCGGGAGAGTTATAAACATTTGAATTTTAAAATAAATATCAATAATATCTTAGATGATTTATTTTAGCTTTTTGTAGTGAATATAAAATATATGTTTAACTATTTAATAGAAGACCGCATCTTCAAATAATGGTTGAAGTTATTAGCTAGTGCTTAAATTGAAATACTACAAAAATTACATGGATTTTATCATTTCGAATGAAATGAAACCCTATCCACAGAAATTATATATCAGGTTTGGACAGTTTGCGGGTTGCAACTAATATAGTATGAAAGTTCAAGATCGATAACATATTATATTAATTTATCCTCGTGCTCTAAAATGAATAATGTTCCTGTTTGTATTAGGTGGATCAAAATTAAATATCTTTTTATAGTGTTCGAATATATATATATATATATATATATCTTTTTTTTTCTTTTTGAAGGGATATATATCTTTCATAGTAAGAAGGTTCGTTGGGAGCCGCACGATAACGCTATCTTAAATTCTTAATCGCCAATTCTGGAAACACGACAGTTGACAATAAATCCTTGTAACAAGAATAAACTTACTTCGTCTACTCATTTTAATAGTAATATTGATTTTGTTATTTCACAAACTAGAATTCCACCCATGCGTTGTACGGATCACATTTACAAAAAATTGTTATAAAAAAATTAAAAATAAATGCATTCGTGTCAATAAAACATCAATTCTGATATATATATAAATTTAAAATTATTTTATATGTTAATCCCCAAAATTAAAATTGTCTTTGTACACAAATATTTAAACATCAATCATAATTATCTATCATGTTACAACTATAATATTATCAAAACTACAAAGTTAGTCGTTTAGGTTTATGAAGATAATGACTTTGAGTCTTAAAATTGTGCGACTTCAAGACCTTAAGAACGACATCTCTATCAACCAAATTATTATTCATACACATTATACTTCGTGCTAATTTAGAGCAGGATCTTTTGTTCGTGGCTTTTTATAGAGGCCTTCGATTGGGTTGCATTTTAATTATGTGTAAATATTTAATTTAATTTTGATGATAGCTTTAGTTATTGTATTAGTTTTATTTAATACACAATATATAAAAAGTTATTAATATGAAAATTAATTAAATTATAACTAGATCATATTTTTGAGTTATAAATTGTAAATATATTACGGTCTTAAATTATTTAATAGGATTAATGAAGATTTTTAATTACTATCATTTCTATTTGATGTAAAATATCATAAAATAGTATCGGACAATTAATTCAAATATAATAAGCATTATATTTTAGGCTTTTT
>AYJT01091853.1:0-10932 GCA_001278415.1 Ocimum tenuiflorum | reverse complement strand
TATATATATGTTCAATTTTTGGTATGTTTTTTCCTCAGTTATTTCGTGCGTCTCAATCTAATACATGCGTACACATTCAATGTGCGCCGAATGTATTGATAATAGTGAGATAGAAAATAATATATAAAACTAGTAGTAGGAAATGCTTGATATTTTCTTCTTTTTTTTTTTTCTCCCATTTAATCAGTAAGATGTATGGATAAAAGAAAATGTGAGATTCACGGGGCCGACCCCTCACAATATGGAGAATCATGGGCAAATACAAAATGGGGTTCCAAAATTTTTATAATAATTGTGTTTAAATTTTGTGACAATAATTTCAAATCAACAAGTAATATGTTTTCTCTTATGTCAAACTCTTACACGATGAACATGTTATCATCTACTCAACATCAACGAAAAACAGAGTGAATATTAATTAAAAAATAGTATTACTTCCAATGAGACCCATATCAACTGACCCAACTAACTTGGACAATATATTATGTCCAACGTTTTCTTTTATTAAATATATATTATGGGCCACGAAATTTTTTGTGGCGCTGGGGGCATGGCCTGAAGATTCATGCGTAGGAATGTATAATTCCTCATAAACGATTTGTTTCTTAGTTTTTGACTATGGATTTAGAAACGATTTATAAATGCTAAATTGTTTTTACACTATTTAGACCTCATAAGATATAATAGAATTCAAATTCATCACTTCTCTTGTCTGATATTTTTCAGAGTTATATGATCGTGGAAATACCAAATAGAAGATAACTATGAGATATTGTGTGATTAGTTAGGTGATTTAAATTAATGAAGCTTGATAGGAAAGAAAAATGATGATGATGATGATGATTCTCCCAACCAAAATATAAATGCATGATCGACCCCATGCACATGTTATAACTGAAGCTTTTAATCGATTGACTGAAGCCGCAACGTGAAAGCGTGTGAGACCACTTCTCTTTCATATTTATTACTAATCATAATCCTAAATTCCATCGCATCCTTCCTCACGTGCTTTTTACTGCCCGCCACTGTTTCTTTTCCCATCAACTGTCGCCCGTCTCTCTATTTTTCTATTAATTACAATCTTTATCAATTTAATTGCTTCATCCATGTTAAATGCAGTCTGAATCCCCTGTTATACAATACGTTTTATTACATTACTTGAATTATTGACAAGCGAACTAATCAATGGAAATAAATCACGTTCCCAATAAAGTAAAGAAAGATTCGCCATGTTCTATTTAGGATGATTTATCGATAATGGAAGAGTTCAATAAAATCTGTTTGCGTGTTTAATGAGATTTTTTCACAGTTTTAAGAAATTAAAGTAGTTTTATTCGTGAAATTAATGGGAAATAAAATAATCTATCCAAACAATAGAGTTCGTCAAAGGAATTTTTTGGTGGATTTCTTTACATTATTAAATATTTTAGTCTAGTTCGAAAAGTAAATTTGATTGTTGATGAATATTACATTACAACACGTTTTCTTTACCATCGTGTAGATTTCACTCAATATACAATTCGGCAAATCAATTATAAAAAATGTTTAGGTTTACACTCAAAACTTAACTAATTACAATGACATATGATAATTTTTGAACTCAAATTAAAGTTAATTTTGTTCGCACGACATCATATTACAATAAATTTGAATTTGAGAGGGCCTTGGATGGAATTTCAGTTCCGTGTATTAATTCACCAAGCACTAGTTTGGCATTCATGAAAGATAAAGTATATGCATGCCTCTTATTATTCTGATAATGTCCCACAACAGATTTTGTTTTATTCTATTTCTTTATGTTTAGTAATAAGGTTACGGAAAAATATATTATATATAAAAATATTGTTAATTTACCAACGGTCGTAGCATATGGCATCGCTGGACTTTTTCCACTAAATCATTGTTGTAGACTTGATAATGGGGAAGCTTGTCATTTGAGGATGTGGCTACTCGATGACGTAACAAATTATTTAGATGAATGGCACATATATAATTTCATAAAAAATAATCATACTCTTAAAAAAAAATATTTTTACTAAACTTACTTGTATTTATGTCGGAGTTTTGATGGGATTCCGTGCATTAGTAATTGTATGATTGCACCACTTATTTGTGTTTATTTGTAACTATGGATCGGAATAAATTACTCTGTAGCAAAAACAAAAATCATACCCATATGTTAAATGGATGGAATAAATTATAGTCATTATTGTCATATTAATTAACTCCAACTTCTATAGTTTTAGGCCAAAATTATTGACCTTGGAAATCGCTGCGTTTTTTCAATGAGTTCGTAGTTTAAGAGGTGAAAAAACTGGACAATATTTTTTTTAATATAAAAAGGCAAATAGAAATGCTAAGGAAAATTGTAATGTTCCTTGGAACACTTATTTATTTAATAAGGTTCAAACATATCGTGGAAGAAATTTTGAGGAATGAAAGCAAAAGGGGCTTACTTTAGAAGACAAAAAGGCAGCCGCCAATATAGGAATGTTTTGTTTCTGTCTTGCATATTATTTGTAAAAAGTAGGTTTTTTTCTTATTCTTTTAAAATCTATTTAGTTGATTTGTAAAAGTGGTGTTATTAGTGGGCTTTACAGATCTTGATAGGTTCTGCTTTATGTGGACCATTAAATTAAAAAATAATAATAATAAGCGTGGTCTCATTATTTAAAGGAACGGTCTAAATCATCAAGATTTTAGATTATAATTATTATAACTAATATGGCTAATTTTATATATACAAAATACTTGATCATCCTAGTCAATTAATTTGGGGAGGAAACAAAGTTATCTTGATTTATTATATAAAACAAATTTGAACTATCTCAATTTATATGTCTCCATGTGAGTTTGGACCTTAATGTCTACACTATTTATCTTTTACATCATTATTCATTAGTATACCTATGATGACAAACGTTTAAATGCCCATAATGGGTACGAGATAGTGTGCTCACGGTTGATGTGTCAGTGTAATATTGGTTGTGGAGATATTTTTGATTGTTCTCAAAACATCTAATTTATTGACACATTATCACGTGACAACGGTGGGCATTTGAGCTTTTATGTGGATATGATATCCAACTAAAGACGATGAATGATTCGAGATCATGATCCCTCAAATACAAATTAACCACTCCATAATGTCGAATGCCCACTTAATATCTGTTACTTAAATTATAATCTATGTGTACACAGCTAACAATTCCAATAGTGAGTGTCTTAATATGTGTGTGTGAAATACAAAGTCAAAAGGTTGTGGGAAACATGCGAGTATGCGACTTTAGCTTTTCCAAAACATTCTTTTTGTTGAAAGCGTCCGATTTTTTGGCAACTCCTTAACGTTATTAGCTCATCATAATTTAAAATAATATTTGTAGCCGAATTTATGTAATAGACAAAATTAACTAAAGTTGAAACTCGAGTTTGTCGCACGTAAATTGTGGCTTAATGTACGATTTTCTTAAATTTGTCCCGTACGTACCTTTGACTACTGAATTACCATGAACGAAAGAATTCAAAGTATAATAATTCTCTTTGAGTAATAATGATCTTTAAAATTCGTTTTTTCGTTAGGGAAAAATATTAAAACATCCTAGCTTAGTTATCAAAATCTGAAATTTTATAGTTTAATCTCAAGAATGGAATGAATGTGATCCAAATTGCATCGGCAAAGTATAATTAAAAACAAGTAATTAATAAATGAATGTACTACTTGCTTTGCTTATATTATTAACTATATTCCAATCTCAAATTAGTTGTGTCATGTGTGGCAAGTGAAAGCACTTGAACTTCCTTAAGCCATGTATATATTAGGAAAATAATATATACCTGTAAGATAATTTAATAATAATGATAAACCGAATGTGTCTCACCTTGTCCAATTCAGCGATCCTGGTCGTTGGTCGTTCATAGAGTCGGCAATTTTAGAAAAGAAAAAAGAATAATAATAACGTATTTTGGGCCTACCACCAAAGAAGGAAGCCTAACAAACATAAATGGAAGTTTAAACACGTTCAAATTGCATATCAAAAAGTACAATGATATCCATCCACCGCGAAATATGAAATAAAAAATATAGAGTCAACATGAAGGTACGAAATAACTATTTTGCAACCCCACCGAACGTCAATTTCAGATAATCATGCAATAATCACATGATATTAATATTTTGTTCAAATGGAGATTTTTGGATTCAAAAAGTTGAAAACTTTCGGCAAATTAATGAGAACGAGATCACGACTTTTGCCCGGCCCATCACATTGATTTACTAAAAGCACCCGCTTTTCCCTCAAAACCTCTACACTGCGTCTAATTCTATATTTTTACCGATTAATTTGCACCCTATAAATTTAACAATATATTTAGATTAAATTCCCTACTTGAGCTAATTATAATTATAAAACTCTTTACGACATGTAACACTCTTTACTGCCTTTTTAGTGGGCTATAGTCTAAGCTCAATACAGATTGCAAATTATTTTGAAACTTAATGTGGGCCGATCCTCCACTAAATTTGGATAACCCCTTTTAATCAGCAGGCCCGTTTTAATCATGAGTGGGTTGGTTATTTCTTACTTTTTCTCTCTTGAAGGTTCTTGAGAAATAAAATAAGGGTGATTTTATATAGAGCACCCAATAAGTATGGGATATTTTTACCCTTTAATTAACGGCACTTAATATTTAAAACAAATTAAGTGAAAACACAACCCTAACCACAAAATTTTTTCTCAAATTTCTTCAAACAACAATTCATTGAAAAATTATCAGTAAAAAAATCCACTACGGTGATCTCTGCATCCAAATCCAATGCATCTCTATTTGAAGCATACTCAAAATTTGACATTTGCTCTACATGGAATCAAAAAGTGAGGCATCGGGACTTTGGGTTCTGTACTACCAAAGCTTAGTTCAGTGGAGCAGAAAAGTGATGGCGGCGGCGGACACATAAGGACTAGCGGCATGACGGAATCGGCAATGTGGACGCCGGCCCATGAATCCGACGGTTGTAGCTGCAGCGAAAGGAGCTAGCCTGACCATCATCTTCTCTCCTCTTTTCTCTATAGTAGCGATGCCAGCTAGGAAGTCAGTGGAGCAACGGCGCCGCCACAACAAATCTTAAGAAGCCTTCACTGAGCTTTGCTCTGCTGCAACAAAAGTAGAACACGAGATATTGCATAATTATTTTTTTTTTCCATTTTTTCATTATAAAAAGCTGGGGTGGGGTTTATACTTTTATGAAATCTATTAATCCATAGCTACAAGGCAATATAGTTCAGTACAATATAATTGTTATTTTAATTTATTTTGGGGGCTTTGATAAGAGATATGGGGCTTCAAAGAAAATCATCCATAAAATAATAAATAAGTTTTGTCCATGAACCCATGGCTTTGTGGGGTGGGCCAGCTTTGTGATCGAAATTCCAAAATGGGCTTGAACCGAACGCATTTCAATTATAATCCAATTTTTGGACTCTTACAAAGGAGCCATTAATTAATGGGCCAGGTTTGGGCTGGACAAGTGCAAATGATATAAGAGTGGTTTTATTTAGAACCCCATTTTACTCTCTACAACTCCATAATTAATTATAATAAAAATATTATTGAAATGTACAATTTTAACCCGCCCCCCCAAAAAAGGAAAAAACCATCCTAAAAAAAGTTACATTCATCTGAAAATGCAAATGAAAATTTGTCCGGCGATTACAGAAACATAACGCTCGTGGAAGAAAGGTGGAGCTTGATATCAAACTAAAGCCATGCTGCTTATCTTAAATACGACTCCGTTAAGAAGTAATCAAATTTGATAAAAATGCTTCGAAGAGTGATCTTTACCACAAAACCATTCGATGCGCATCATCGCCATCTTCGTTGCCATGTCCACGGTGGTTGTGATAATGGTGGTGGTGATCTTCTGAATCCCCATCTTCTTCAAAAGAAGAATCCGATGGATGCAAATGCTACTCTTCTCCTCGTCGTGTAAATGCAACGTAGATTCATCCAAAATTAAAGAGTCGAAAGACCCTTGAGGATTTTTAAAAAATCTACAACACGTAATCTCAAGGCTGACCTAATGTTTCAGAAGATTCCGTCTTGCCGATGAGAACGGGGAAGAGGATGAAGCAGTTACGTATGTGTTCCTACCGCTCGCGGCGGCGGACTACCAGCGTGAGGTGCTCCTCTGTTGACCCGCTGCGGTCCATGGTGTGGGGAAGGAAATGGAAAGTAAGCAGGTGGGGTTCGTGGGTAAAATTGTCCATTTGAAGAATGAGGGTTGTAGAGAGCAAAATGGGAGTTAAATAAAATCAGTCGAGATCAGGGCGGACCCTAAGCTCGGGTGAGAGGGGCGACCGTCCGGGCCCCCGATTTTGAAGGGGTCCCAAATTTTTGAGTGTAGATTTTTTTATTAATTGAATGATGATAAATATTTATTATTAAATTACATCTATATTTATTTTCTTGGGTAATAAATTTTTTTGTTATTGACTCTATTATATATTATCTCTTGTTTTTTTATATATGTCCACATCTCTAATGTAGCTTATCTAACTCTTTATATATTCAAGGACCATTTTGAATCTAAAATCTTTTTATTGATCAAATGCATGCTAATAAATATTTATTCAAAAATTATTTCTGCATTTATCATTTTGTGTAATAACAGTTTTTATTGTTAACTATATTCTACCCCTCTCTTATTGAGATCACATAATTTATATTGTATTTTAGTGGGTTGGTCTGGGATATGATTTTTCATAAGTTTTTTTAATCGAGATCTGAATAGCTTTGCTCATCAACACCAACTCGTTTTTGGTTTACGTTCATACTTAATTTTTCGTTTATTCGCTAAACTAACAAAGTTTATGAACTTCAAAACATGTGTGTGAAAAAATTTAGGGGTCCCAAACTTTTTTCCCGCTCTAGAGCCCCGACCGTGATATAATTCCTATGCCTCTAATCTTGAGAGCCCACTAAGTCTATTGCTTTCGGTGTATTTCTGAGCATGAAAACATGAAAGAAACCCAATAGTTTAGACCACAATTAATATACATCTTGCCAAAAATTAAAAACACAAACACTCGCGTTTTGATTCATTATTGAGTATATTACCAATGCTTTTAAACATTCGAATTGATCATATCAATCTCGGGTCATTGTCGATTAAATGGACCGCTCTCAGAAATCGGATTGTTAATCTCAGTCAGACTTTGTCAGTTTTCAATTTTCATGACATGATCTTTTATACTTATCAACACCAATGACATCTAACTAATATTAAATTTTCCACTGAACAAATAAATTACAATTAGTAATTAGCATTTCTAGTAATACTGCATGCAGTTATGGTCTTTTATCCTAAAATGCATTAAATTATTTATTAAAAAACTACGTCTCGGTCAGTTTAGTTACAGTTGGCTCTATATATAAAATTAAGTGAACTTAACTCCAAGTACGTGATTCAGTGGTAGGGATTGATCCACGCTTAAGCAAGGTCAGGTGTTCGCATTCTGTCTCGTGCATGCAACAACGTTAAATCTTGAGGCCAGTTATCTCACTCTTTGAGGTGCCTGCAACGTAGCGAGGAGATTAGTAACCGCAGTCGGCGATGAATACTCCATGTACGATACAAAAATAAAATAAAATTAAATTAAGTGACGTTCGTTCGATTATTAAACAAAGGACTACCGACCAACTATTGGAGCAGGTAAAATTTATTGTTATTAAATTAGAAAAAATCACGCAATAAAAAGCAATGCTTCAAAAAATCATTACAATGTTTTTTTATGTTTTCTAACGATACTTATTCTTCGATTTTTAGTTCATATATACCTAAAGTATTAGTTTTGTAAAAAGAAGCAATTTATCACATTCAAATGATCCATCTTCTTATAAAATGATATATGCATTCCATTTTCTGGAATAGATCCAAAGAAATGTTCAAATCCTGGGCCAAGCTAAGGCTAGCAGAATAATGGATGTACTTGTGAAGTTGTTGTGATTTTATTTCCTAATTAATTTGGTAATGGTGGAAATATTTTGAACACTTTAGTCTAGGATAATATTTTCTGTTTCAATCAATCATGAAACTTTAGTTGCATAAATCAACAAAACATATATAATTTTTGCACGTTAATAGTAAGCTATTACAATCATAAACAATATTAATATGTGTTAAATGCATAAGACATCATTTATTTCATTGGTGATTGCGTGAAATATAAATAAATTCAAATCTTCGTGAATATCCAAGTGGGGGCAATAATAATCTGTGTATAATGTTTCCAAATACTAGATCTTGAATTCATTACTCATCAATCCTTTTCCTTAGTTAGTTATCGTAATTTTTTTGAAAGAAAAATGATAAGGATAAGCCCATGGGTTAGTTGTAATAAAATAATATTTCTTATTAGGTCCGAAATGTACGACAGAGGGAAAAAAATGAAAATAGATTTGTAGTTATTGTAGTTGGAAGTATTAAGAAAGGGAGATCCAGCCCTAAATTTTGTAGTGCTATGGCCTCGTTTTACCTGCCCTGGATTTAATAATGCGTGTGGCTGAGAATTCTGTGTAAGCTTGGACAAGAGAGTAATATATAATTTAATTGTATTTGTTTCGTCTTAGCAAAAAATAAATAATTTAAAATAAAACGAAAATGGATTCTATAAATCAAGAAATAAAATAGGTTCTGCATGCAACCAGTTGATAGAAACTGAGAGAACACTATTTATGGATGACTAACAAAACAACTCCATCATGAACTCTGACCCCGAGAACGGCGGCGGCGGAGAAAGTGGTGGCGGACGCCATGGTGGTGGTGGTGGTGGTGGCAGGAAAATGGAAGGACGAGAAGCTGACGTGGATGGAACCATGAGTTTCACTAAAACTTATCAGCCTACTCAACCAAGGGAAAAGGTATCTACAATTTATATAATTACATTTTTTTACAAGATATGTAATTACCTTTTAATTATATGGGGAAAAATAATCAATTTACTTACCAAGCATAACAATAACAATAATAATAATAGCAAACAACGACGGCAGTAATAAATTCAGAAAATTTACAAAAATACCATTTTTCAATTAAAAAATATCGTATCATCACTAATTTCATTTTTTTTTCTAAATTAATTTACATACTTATTTTTAATTGAAAAAAAAAGCACAAATCTTATATGTCTCTATTTAATCACTACTTTAAAAATTGAATGTAAATCAAAATTGGTTCTATTTTTGAAACAACACTCACAAAATTTGTCGATATCTTTTTTAAAATTGTGTCTAAAACGGTAACCTAGTGGATTCTCTTATTTAGAACTTTTATTCCCTCTGAATATTACTGTTTCTCACATTGATATTACCTAATGGAGAATATACCTAGAAAATTGTTCAAATGATCTGAGTACGAAGACAAAAATTCATATTATAATCTAAGTTTATTTTTTAATTGTATGTAGTGTTTACTGTTTAGTTTCTGGTTTATGATAAAATAACTAAAATGTTATATATGATAGTTAAAATATCCCAAAATGAATGTGCATATTTTTATGACATTTTAAAACGGATATATTTCGCCATTTGCTAACTATTTTCATTAGAAGCTTGTGGTGGAAATGGGGCATTGAACATTATTGTTTAGTAACTTAATTTTCTTATATAAACAATAACTTCCCTAAAAAATTTAAAACTGAATAGCTACGCATGCATATGTCCTTAATTCTGTCATTAACTAATTAGATAATTCCACATTAGATAAATATATAAAAATAAAAAATAATATTATTCACGAGCTATTGATTTCTTTTCATTTTCTTTCCCATCAACCGCCACAATCACTCTACAGATGATTTGAAATTTTACTTTATTATTTAAAGAAAATATTATTCTCAAACTAATGGAGCCGAAAATTTTCAAGGTTGTTAGGTTTAATCACTACTGAATGAAGCTTACGTGCAAATTTTACGACAAATTTAGCTAAACACAAAGCATTTGAAATTTATAACTTGCCAATTTATATGCATAGATTTATTCAAGCTGGGAGACACTCGTATTGGGTTACCAATCTCTTGGAGTCGTTTATGGAGATTTGGCAACTTCTCCGGTCAATGTTTTTTGTGCAACTAACCTCACCAATCTCACTCAAGACGATCTCTTGGGAACTCTAAGCCTCATTATATGGACTCTCACACTCCTCGTATTGATCAAATACGTCTTCATCGTCCTCCACGCCAACGATCATGGCGAAGGAGGCACCTTCGCTCTCTATTCCTACATATGTCGCCACCTTAATCTTACGTCGGAATTCTCAATTCAAAACACGAAATTGGAGTCCGATTCCGTCATCGCAGACTACAATGGAGGGAGTCCTATTTCCACTCGAACTAAACAGTTTCTTGAGAGGAGCCCTTCTGCACAGAATTTTCTCACTGTCATCGTTTTGTTGGGAACTTGTATGGTTATTGGTGATGGAGCACTCACCCCTGCAACTTGTGGTAATTCACGATCATGTTCGTAACACGTTGAATTTGTAATAGAAGATGTAACACTAGGGTTGCTTTGGTGCAGTTCTTTCAGCCCTGCAAGGAATTCAGACGCTCTCTCCGAAAATAACGCAAGGTTTGTGGAGATGTCATTTGGACTGCATTGTTTTTGATGGAAAGTATGTTTGTATAAATTAAATGGTTTGATTTTGTTTTGATTTTCAGACCATGTAGTTTGGATATCTGTTGTTATTTTAGTGGGCCTTTTTCTATTCCAACGTTTCGGGACTAGCAAAGTTAGCTTCCTGTTCACTCCAATAATGTTGGTGTGGTTTGCTACCAACGATGCAATTGGTGTTTACAACATTGTAAATTATCATCCCTCCATTGTCAAAGCTGTTTCCCCCCACTATATAGTCAAATTCTTCATGGCCAATGGCAAGACTGC
>AYJT01091827.1:0-11610 GCA_001278415.1 Ocimum tenuiflorum | reverse complement strand
GGCGTACGCGGGGATAATGTCAACATCACAGTCTCTCACGGTCCCGAACAATATCAAGTTGTCGTGCCCTCTAATTCGACTTTTGGTATTTCTTTTTCCGTATTTTCTCCCCTGAAACAGTTGTTGAGCTATTGCTGAGTTGTTGTTTGGTGAAAATCTCTTTGATGCATTGTTTATTGTTTCTGTTCGGTTGCAAAAAAGTTAACCTTTTGCCCTATTGTTTATGCCTTTTATGCATTTTGTTGTTTGATTGTTGGTAGCTCTGCAATTCTGTGTTGGCGCTGGTAAATTCAGTGTTTGTACGTGGTGTGGTGTGATTTGATGCTTTTGATCGATTGAAGGTCTGTTTCAGCACTACGTGGCTGATAGACGCAGATGGAAAACGGTGGAATTGGTTGATCGTAAATATGTGTTCAATTGGCATAATTTTTCAGTTTATCTTGGTAAACGGAATATCATTGTGTGTAGTATTTGATTTAGTAAATAGTGAAAAAAATAATGAATTTTCTTGAACTGGACAAGGAAAACCAGACCAAGTCCGTCATTAATCAATCTTCCGGGAACATGCTCGTCTGTTACTCAATCTCTTGCATAGATAATCAGAAAACCTAGACCTACTAAACAACTTACTGGAAAGATAACAGGAATATTACTACAAAGCAATCCTATTATATTCAATCTGAATCTGAAATGATTAATATGAATAAAGCTAATTCTAATCTATTCAGACAAACTCATGATGTTGGTATTTGTTATTTTATCCTACCTGAACTGCACATTTTCCTTCGACTTCATCTGTTTGCGCAGCTTTTATATCAGTATTTTCTGGAATCAGGCTTATTTCAGGATTTCAGATTGCATTGACTAGTATCAAAGCGGTTTTATGTGTCAGCTTTGGGAATTTCGGTAATTTACAGTCTTAAGATATTTTGTAGTTTATGGTTTTCTCTGTGCTTACGAGGCTTATGCAGCTCGCTTCTGCCTAATGCCTTTTTCGTGAAATATTATCTCACTTATTTGTTCAGATCATTTATGGAATGCATGAGGTAGAATCTCTCACTTTTGAGCTCCCGATGCAGCTTTCGTTGAGTGTTTATGTTGGTGGGTGTAGGTGATCTCAAATCAGTTATTGCTCAAAAGATTGGATTGAAACCAGAAACGCACAAACTCTTGTTCAGAGGTAAAGAGAAGGATGATGATGATCATCTCCAGACAGCTGGTGTAAAGGATAATTCCAAAGTATTGCTTATGGAGGACACAACATCTGTGCCGAAAAGCCCTGAAAAAGTGGAACCTAGTGTAATATCTCAAGGAGATGAAGCTGTTTCTGTAGTCAGGACAGAGGTTGAGAAGCTCGCAGATGTATTCAAAAGCCCTGAAAAAGTGGAGACCAGTGTAATCTCTCGAGGGGATGCGGCTGTTGCTGAAGTCAGGGCAGAAGTTGACAAGCTCGCTGAACAGGTTGATATCTTTCTAATGGAGAAGTTATAACTCCTCTTGATTATTTGGTTTGAAAATGATGTGCCGTTTTGCTGCTCAATGACAGGTAGCTGCTCTGCAAGCTGTTGTTGATGGAGGAACACAAGTTGATGATAAAGATTTTCTTTACCTTACTGAGATGCTTATGAGACAGTTGCTCAAATTAGATAGCATCGAAGCAGAAGGCGAGGGGAAAGTCCAGAGGAAGGAGGAGGTTAGTATTATATATTTCTGAAGTAGCAAATCATGTTAATTCTTTCTCCTTGTGCATATGAGTTCTCCCATTGATGTGGCATCGTATTGTCATGAAATCAAGTATTGTGAAATCGAACCAAATTGTACTGCTATTCATCTATGCACAACTTTGGTATTTGTCAGAGATATATGATCCAACACTGGTTATATCAGCGGTGATTGGGACTACCATGTTTTATTGGGTGGTTTGCTCACATGAATAAAAATCGGGGGATGTGCATGTCCTATATTTTGTTTTCCTTTATGTAGCTTTGTTGATTTTGTTATGATACTAGTATCGTGATTTGGTGTTGAACTGTTGGGTTGAAGCAAACCTCAGTTCCCTCTAATTGATGGTCATGAATTCTACACCCATGTAATACCCCGTAGGATAGTCCATAGAATAAATTGTAACAACTCCCGCCCCTTTGTGTAGTATTCCACAGTCACCACGTCTACTTTATGATAATCCATGGATGTTGGATGAAACATAGAAGAAGACAGAGTTAGAGAAGAAGATAGGAAATGTAGAAAGGAGAGATAGAGATAGAACTTGAAGGAGAATATATTTTTGATTAATTTCTTGCTTGCATTTTCTTTACTCAAAACAAGTATTTAATCCTATTCTTGTGAACCAGAATTTAAGTTGCTTCTTTTACAAAATCTTTCAATATTCTTATTTAAGACACTAAGTTTAATTTTGTTCAGGTGTGTCGCGTGCAAAGCCTTGTGGACACGTTGGACGTTCTCAAGTCAAGAAACACTAATATTAACGACACAACTCGTGTAACAACTCAGTGGGAGACTTTTGAGCCTGAGTGCGGAAGTGTTAGTACCATTTCCATTGAGCCATCCTCTACTACTACTTTGCCTTCCCATGACCCTGACCCTAACCCTACCCCTTGCCCTACCTCGACCCATGCCCTTTCATCGGAACCTTCTGTTTCTTCTACTAATGCACCCAATCCATTTTCTCTTCCTGGCACTGCCCCTGTGCCATTATCTTCACCTTCACATTTGCCATCTTCGACCAATGTAACCCAGGATTGGGAACGCTTTGATTAGTCCGTGTTTTGGAGTTTATAGATCATGGATGGATCCCAGTTTGCCTGCATATTGGTGGGTTCCTGTTACACATGGAGAAGGGATATATTTATTTTCCCTTATCAACTTCATTTTTTTGATGTTACTTTTGAATTGTTCTATTGTCTTTTGGCAATTATATGACGTCAACGCTGTCCATATACTTTGAGAGTGAAAGATGCATGAATTTTATGGTGCTGGGGGCGATGGTCCCGAAGAATATACACCAATAGATATGTCGTTTCTTTCTTGCTTGTTTTGTAATTTCATCAATGGTGGATGGAGGCATCACATTTTCTTCATATTCTAGCAAATCTTGGAGCCAAGATAAGAGTGAATATTGATCGTCTCATTCTTATTTGCTTGGAAAGAGATTGTTGAGGGTGATTACGACGCTTATTGTTATTTTTCTGTAGAAGGGGTTGACATCTTTGTACGATAAATAAGTTGTTGCTTTATGGTTATTGGTTTGGCTTTGATTATTTTCCATCTCGAATTGTGTTTGACACGCAAAGATGTAGTCATGGCCACGGGGCGGTTCGAGTTTGAAATTGTTGGTTTTACGGTTACATATATCCGAGTTGAAATTGACCGTTGTATACTACAGTCATGCTTTATGATTGGAATCATCGGTTCCTATTCGAATGATAGTTTTGTTCATTTGAATTGATCGCAGTTTGGAAATGTGGGTTCCGAGGTTATGAACTGATAGAACCATTTGAACTGATTCTGATTTGGAAATGTCGTTCCGAAGTTGCAAAAGTTAGAACCAGAATCGGTCCTTTTAATAATCGTAACAGCTCTGATCCGTGCTCCACACTTCGGGTTTTGGATGGACAATACAATACTAGAAAGGTGCAATGGCATTGGTGAAGGTGGAAGTAGAAACTGGAAATAATAAACTGAAGTTGTATATCAATAACAATTGTAATGCACAAGTTTAAAACAAGAAAAAGGTATACAGACCACTGCTTTTTAAGCCTAACAATTATGCAAAAACTATAACAACATAACTAGAAAAATATTCAACCACCAACAATCATTAGCAAATTCGAATACTGTATAATTTATTTAGGGCTAGTTAGAGCCCATTGTAATTGACTGAAATCTTGTAGGTTTTGGCCGAAAGAGGGTGGCCTTTGATAGATGATGGAGGCTGCATGAATTAGAATGCTTGCTGTTAGTCCACCAACAATGAAATCTCCCTGCTCAGATGCTAACTCGAATATATGGCATGCGTATTTCCATCCCTCCCACTCCTTCTCCAAGCACTTGTGTCGTCCGTCGTCCTACAACATGACAACAACCCGTAAATTGGAGGGTACAAGATTTTCTGTTATATTTTACGTTTTGATGAGATAAAAAAAATTACGGAGATGTTGAACATATTTATTTTATATGATATGGAGAGAGAATCAGATATGAAAAATAAAAAGACGAGAATAGAAATGGTTGAGTTTTTTTGTTATGTTCTTTTCTTGATAAATTACGCTTCCTCTATAAGCACGAGATAGAACAAACAAATATGTTGACTTTAAAATATAAAAAATAATAATATTGAATAAAAATTATATCTTAATATTCGGCACGACAGACTTTCATTGAGGATGCAAAGTGGGCTGCTTTTCTTGCCTCCAGGCCCATTAAGACAAATCCTGCTCTCGACTAGGGTGATACTGTTCTGCTTCAAACTAGGCTACATATATTATAAGTGTTTTTTCAAAAATATTACTATCATATAAATATATAATATATAAAAACTAATCAAAATATGTGATGGTTTTATTTTTCTGACAATGATACGATGAGTCAGCAAACATGTATTGTGAACTTTTATTGTGATGATTAAAGCAAATGAATCCTGATTTTTTTCAAATATAACATGTTGACTCAGTTTTTTAGTGTCGAAAAATAAAATCATCCTCTATTTAATTAATGTCTCATAGTTTAAACATTCATTTAAAATTTTGAATAATTTATATTGTTTTTGATAAAAGATGCAAAGGTTAGAATATGGCGAATATTTTATATAAAATATAATATCAAATAAAAATATACAATTTATATTTAATATGGGAGACTTTTATTATGAAGAATTATAAACCTCAAGGAACATCTCTAATGGTGCATCAAATATAGCATCGACTTCGTCTGCATTAAGCACTGGCTTGAAATCTTCCACTCTCGATAGCAATCCTATCACCGGCACCACTGTAAGTAGATTCTGCAAAATGACACCATTTATTTATTTATTTATTTATTAAACTTCATTTCAATTTGCAATTTTATCAAGGTTCGTGAATTTTTTTGATAATAATTAATCCAAACTGAAGTGGACCAACAATATAAAGAGTAAATGATAGTAAAAATGCAAACAAGAAAGAGTTTTCTGGTCCCAAAAACTAGTTTCCAAGCTAAAGATGCAATCTTTGAAATTAAAAGTGTAAAATAAAAATTATTAACATAAAATTTATTAGTGGGACTGAAACGGGAATACGAGACTAAATACAAATTCATTTGACCACGAGAGAATGAAAATAGTTTTGCCACCTACACGACAGGAATACGATATTAAAACTAAATCTGTAAATAAATATATCTACCGATGAAATAAACGGGTCCAAATTGGAGACGACCCGAACAAGACCCGGATCCAACCCGATTTCCTCCATGGCTTCTCTAAGAGCCGTTGCAGAGTCATCAGCATCGCATTCATCCATCTTTCCACCGGGCAGTGCTACATCTCCTACATTTTTAAAAATCGAGAGGTGCCGATGAAATTCAAACTCATGACATTTAATTTAATATAAAAAATGAGAGAAAATGCACCTGGATGAGAAGACAGCTTCATCGATCTTCTTGTAAGAATCACACGCAGCTCACCTTCACTCCCACTAAAAATACAAATCAAAACTGCTGCTCTTTTCTTTCTCATTTCCTTCGTCATGAAAGGAGTTGGAGAAATCGAGTCGAGCTCGAGTTCCAGCTTAACGGGCCCTTCTTTCTCCTTGAGAACTTGTTGGTCTTCGACTACAGAAATGTTATCCATTGTGATGAGTATAGACTTTCTTTTCATTGAGAAATACTTGCGATTCATTTATATATATACACATAAGATAAATGAATAAAGGATTCTTTCTATGAACATTTTGGAAAAAGATGGTGGATTTTATTTTAATTCATTTTTTTTCTTTGGAATCAAATGGTGATGTGATTGAGGATTCTTGTGGAAATACTGTTTTTGAGGAGGGAAAATGTTGGGTTGGGATTTGGGAGAATATTAGGGTGGCTTGGAAAAGTATACATGCTTTAACTTTGGGAATGTGATTCCCATAATTTATAGTGACATAAGTGTATCATCGATCGATCGTGTTACATTTATTATTTTGTATTATAATGTACTTCTATTCTTAGGATGATGTCAAAATTAAAAAAAAAAAGAAAGAAAAATGTAGCATGTGTGTAGTATATAATTAATTGAATTCACAAAATATTTTACATAAGAATTTTTAAATATATACGAGGACAAATACAATATTCCATAGTAGGAGAGTAGGAGTATAGATGAAATGCTACTCGAAAACATATGTGATGGGATATTTATAAATTATTATTGCTGAATTTGTATATATGAAGCAACTTTATTTGATAAAAAGACATATCCATCAAAAGTAGAATTAAAATAGGAAAATATACATATTTTCTATAATAATAAATAATAAATAATCCAAATTTAAGGGTTTGCAACGGATTAAATATAATCTAAACTTAGTCGGATCTTCCATTTTCAAGAGAGAAAAAAGAACTCCCATATGATTGATATTAAAATTTATCATATTCAAGGTATTTTATTCTATTGAAGCGTCAGCTTTCAAAATTCTCACATATCCCTTTAAAATTCCTAATTCAAGCATCCCATTCACAATTTTTATGATCATGACATTTTATTATTAATCCAAATTAACGAAATAATGAATCTTCCAATTGAAATTTATCAAAAAGCTTACAAAGATGAGCTTAATGAAGATCCCATTAAAAATTTAAACTATCATATAATCATGTTTTAGTGTGTGTGTGTGTGTGTGTGTGTATATATAATTTATATTACTACAAATAAAACTTGAAAATAAGAAAAGGAAGAACTTTCTATTATAGTTTTTTTAACTACCTATTCGAATGGACCCCAAACCTAAATATTAAATATATATAGTGATTAGCCCAACTCAACTAAGCCTCAAAAGGGAGTTGGGACAAAGCTTATAATGACAATTAAAATATTTTTTCCTAACTAAATAACAAATATAGACGTTAAATCACTATTCCATCTACTTTTTTATGCTGCATTATTGTCGCTTAAATCTATATATTATCATTATCAATAGGTGCACCCATGGTCCTAGCTAAGGACGTGACATAAAATTGGTATGCAAGGACATATTAAAACTAGAACAAGAAATTCAACGCCTATGTACCTTTTATATTTTATTAATTTTCACAGGTTTAAATGCAAAATTTAACACAACATATTTGCCCATTTTTGCAAGTAATCTTCATATAACTTTTGAAACACTGCAATTATAATGCAACGTTTTGATATTTTGTAATTCTCACATCGCATTATGCAATTTTACTAATTATAATTCTGAAATGGTTCGAATTATAACATATATAAAAATGTGATTTTTATGAAATGTTTATAGATACATTGTTATTAGACAGATTACATCATAACTTTCGTAACTATAACATCCCAAAGTTTTGGAATGAGAACCACCAACTACCTTCCCATGTGCTATATATGACATATTTATTATTTCCCATGTGCCATAGATTTATTACCTTTTAAAAAAATGATTTATTATATAATTAGTCGTCACCAATCAATATTTGTCAACAAAATAATTAAAAAAAAAAGAATCTATAAAACATAATTTCGAAATATTTAGCTCTATTAATAACTGAAACAAAAAAAAAGAAATGATGTCTCATACCATATTACTAATCATAGTTGATCTCTCTCATCCTAGAAACTTGAGAATGTTAAAATTGAAAAATTATTAAAAAATCACGTTAATTATAATTTGGAACATTTCAAAAGCATGTCAATCGCATAAAAACATTATTTTAAGATTGAAACTTTTGAAAAAGATGCATATAGAAAATTTATAACATAGACAAGCTTTGTATTAATTAAACGTACCTTTTTCAAATGGCATATATTTTGCTTTTACTAATTTTCTATAGCTCTACATTTGACAGTTCGTCATGACAAAGTACTTCGTAAGTACTGAAAGTGTGACAGTACTTAATTAATATTGATGTCACATACTATGAATTATTTTTGAAATATTTATAAGATCAATTAAAATTCTACAAGGGGTGGGATTAATGCTATGACTTGAGGGGTGTAATAATTTGTACGGCTAGTTTACAAGTGGGGTAGATAAGGTAAGAACCTACTCATCTTATCCAATATGTAATAATATTTTATTTATTGAATGCCGCCATTTTAGTTTAGCTATGTTTTATTCAATATTAAAATAAATTAACGAGAGTTTAGCTATGGTCAATTACTAATGAAATAATGGACCTTATATTATTATAATTGATTTATTAACTATGTTTTATTCAAGATTAAATTAAATTAGGAAAGTTTAGGTATGCTATGCTGTACTGGAGTTTAGATATATTGAACTATAACCCAAAAAATTCAAATTAATTAGGAAAGTTAAGCAATCTTAATCACTAATAAAATAATGGGCCTCTTACTAATAACTAATAAGGCGAAGGTTTTGGGTTTGAGACATATCTTGCTCTTTTTCTTTTTTCAGTTTCTTGGTGTTTTTTCTCTTCTCTTTTACTTTTCTAATACTGAGATAATTGCGTCAAATAACTCAACTTTTATTTAAATTTATAATATCAACATATTACTTTAAGACGCTGAGCTTTTAATTTCTGAAATAAGTAGAATTTCTTAAGCTTTTGAAACTATAACATCCTCTATTTTATTCGATGATTTTAACTATCAACGTTAATTTCAAGTGCGAAACATTGCCTTGAAATTTGTAAAAGTTATAATCTTACATTTTTCTTATTTTAAAATCGATGTTTCATGTTTGCAATTTGTAATAATAATATTTCAGTATTCGCATATTTCAAATTCATATATATCTGTAAAGTTTTTTAATACCATGTGTCTAATGGGACAGTTAAGGTGTAATTTAATAATATTACATTTTAAACTATAAAAAAATAAAAGTTACTAATAATATCATTTATTCCAAATTAAAAAAAAAATTATATCATTCAGGGTGGCTCATATTGAATAGATTAGATAAATATTGAATATTATTTTTTTAAATATAACCATGAAATACCAAAGTTTAATTTCAAATTAGATTACATAATTATATTTAACATATAATTATAAAACATCAATTTTTAATAATCAATAATTAACAATAATTGAAAAAATTATGTAACCTGATCAATATATTCAAATAATGTCACTAAAACTAAACCAAATCATATAAATTAAAATTGAAAATAAATATTAAATAATAATAATAATAATAACAGCAACAACTTATATACTTATATTATAATTATATTGATAATACTGATGAAACAAAATTAAATTTATTTTTTGATCACAACTTAAAAATATAATTTTATTTATCTTAAAATAAGTAATCATGTTCGATCGCGTAATGCACGGGTGCAATACTACTAGTAGTAGTAGTAGTAATAATAATAATAATAATAATAATAATAATGATGATGATGATGATGACTCGATTTGTAATACAAAGTGTAACAGAAGATCTGCACCAATATATGATATTTGCCATTTCTTATATCTTCAGATGTTCGCTTTTCCTGAAATATAATGGCTATAGAGGATTAATAGCTGAATATTTCACAATAGATACATGTGTTTGTGGATCGAAATCCTCCAGGCCATAGTTGCCAATGCAACTAACATTATGGAATATAAACAGTACATATCTCCATTATACTCTGACATGATTTGTCAATTATACTTTGCGACGTGATTTGATTTCTCATGTTTAAATAAATTTTCAGCAGAACGAATTATATTATATGGGCTTCCATATATTCCCTATTTCTTTTAAAAAGAAAATATTTTAGGACAAAAGATAAAAGGGTTGTATCCTCTCCACTTATCTAAGATAGAGACTAATTCTAAGCTATGTATTAACATAAAAGTATGTAAATCCAGCTAGAGTTATTTGGTCGACTCAAAAGAATCGAGTCAAAAAGTAGATTAAACGTTTCGGCCTGGATCGAATGATCCGACAATTATTAGCCCGAAATTTGATGGGTAGTCTACCTTTAGTAAGAAGATCATGATTTTTGATCAAGTTATCGAATTGTATTTTGTTCTAATATTTTCGAATAGCTAATGAATACTTACCAGATGATACCATTTATAAAGTTGGAATATATTCACATAATGTGTTTGATTATTTAAAATCGATCAGCATAAAAAATTATGAAATACTTTTGAACTTTTATTTTGAGAGAATATATTTTTCGTATGTGTATTGATTGTTCAAATAGCCGTGAAAGAATATTTAGGAGCTAAGAAAAATTACGAAATTATACATATAAAAAAATTAATTTTTAGCATGATAGTTTAGCCCGAAAATCAAAGAATTAGAACAAAAAAATTTCACTGTCAAAAAATTACAAAACAAATTGAATATAAAATTCGATGGACTAATAAATTAACTTACTTAAAAAGGTTATTACTGATAAACACATCGAATACCAGTATATTAATCAAGGCATATTCACAAGAGACAACTCCTTTATTATAGGCACATTTTCTTTATATATTACACATATTCGACTCGACTTGATTCAGTTCAGCTCACAAAACCTTGTCCCGTTTTTTATTTTTGTTGATTGTATGCACTCCCAAATTGAAATTTGGACTCCCTCAAAAAAATAATAAATAAATAAAAATGAAATTTGGACAAAAGACTCGAGCATCCCAAGAAGCAAACATCTGTACTATATTGATATTACCATATAAATGTTCATGCTACAAGACAATCATAAAATATCAATGCATATATTATGTTCAGAAACAAGTACCTCAAGATCTCACTTAGAATTTTCACCTAATTCATAGAGTCAGATCCAGAGTACTCGCCCTTCTTGCTTTCTCATTACCAACAATAATTTCTTCCTCCTTTTTCTTCTTCATCATTCGATCCTCGGAAGGTTCTGGAATTGTGTACAGCGACAACATTAGTCGCTTGTCGTCTCCAACACAACCATCATCAATAATGTCACAATTTCTTGAGTCAATCCCAAGTGACAAGTTCAAATCAAGTTCAGCATCTAAGGCTTTTCTTTTGAGCCCTTTCTCTAGACCCATGACTTGGCCGAAATTAGGGCCTTTCTCATGAACTTTGTTGTGTGTGTGAAGCTTCAATGAGTCTATCTCAATAAGGTTTTGTCTTGTTTGACCTAGCCAGGGTTCTTGCCTATGTAGTAGCTTGTTTTCTTGTTTCAAATGCTCGTCGTATCGCCACGCTATTCCTCCATTGAGAGAGGGGAACTTGTAGCTGAGATGATCAGGATTAGTTGCCTTGGTGTAATGGCTGCTCAAGATTCTTTCTGAGAAAAACCCTGGTCTAGTTATGTTTCTTGCATTCGATCCGATGGAAGAATTGTGCATCCATTGCCCGTTAGGGTTCCAATTGGGATCTCCATACCTAGAGAAGTTTAGGATTTTGTAAGAATCTTGAATTATAGACTGATATTTCTAAGAAATTGATG
>AYJT01091819.1:0-12174 GCA_001278415.1 Ocimum tenuiflorum | reverse complement strand
CAAAAATCTGAATTTTAAAAAATCAAAAAATATAATTACGAATTAATTAACTTCAATAATGAATATTACCTAAAAGTTAAATACTAAAATTGTTATATACCTTAATTTGGTGGAGTAAAAATCTTGTCGAACTTCTAAAATTATCCTAAGTTATAATAAATTATTATTTTACAAAAAAATTTTAATAAAAATTATAAAATTTTGAAAGTGAAATAGCGAGTGGAACATCATTAGAAAGTAGAGAATCTCAAGCTCATATAGCGGGGTGGCATAGAATGTTCCGACAAAAATTTATATTGAACAGATGAATAGTTGGACAAATTTGAAGAGTAAGCTCCTTTATATCGAAGGAAAAAAGCTCTTAGGTTATTGGAATTATCATAACTTTTCATTTTAAATAAACATTATACAAATAGTTCATAATTAAAGCCTTTTTCCATTATATTTAATTTGAGATACATAATTCTCATGGGTTTATAATATACCAATGAGGTGTTACGATAATTTTTTGGAATTAAATTTACTTTAAAAACTTGTATATGCATGAGAAATAAGTTCTTTATTTTTATCAATATATTTTTATGTAAAGATTGTCTATCATCATCTTAAATGAAAGAGAATTAAAACAACTTTAATTGGATGTATAATATTACTTCAATATTTGAAGTAATTTTGATAACAATTATGATGACATCAAATATTTTGTCAATGAAACCGTATAATAAGAAAATGACTAGGAAAATTTCATTTTCGAATAACTGATTTTGTGGTTGGCAGGCGGACTTGTTAGGCATCCCGGTAGTGAGGCCAGCCTACATAGAGACTACAGCACTGGGAGCTGCTTATGCTGCCGGATTAGCGGTCGGCGTTTGGTCAGAAAATGATATATTTTCTTCAGGAGGAGAATTCACCACTTTCCGGCCAATTATTGACGGCGAACTCAGGAAGAAGAAGGTGGAATCCTGGTGCAAGGCAGTTTCAAGAACTTTTGACTTGGCTGATCTTTCTTAATTGTAAAGCATTCTGTTTTTACAGTTATTGTGTTGCTTCCATTGAATTCATATTCCTCTCGGACAAAAGCATGTGTGTTGCATCTTAGTTCGATGCAGATGTTGTGTTATGGTATTTTCAGCTTTGCTCCAATCAGTTTAAGTGTTGATTTGTTCTACGAAGAGGGTTTAAATTGTGACTTGTAATGGTACTTGTTAGACTATGAAAGTACTCGATGAATTGAGAGGAATTTTCCTTAAAAAATATAGATTTTTCTAAATTGTAAAAATAGGCATTTTTATAACGTATTTTTGGATTGAAGCTACACCCATGGTCTTCAACTTGTGAATTGAAGCAAATTCATCAAGAATTTGTGTACATTTTACATAGTTCAATACACCAATTCATCATTTTTCACCCATGGTCTTCAACTTCTGACAAGCTACACCATTGCTCTCCTTTGACCACCATGGCGAAGACAAAAAATTATAGGCAGGAGAGACCGTATCGATAAAAGAAATGATTACTAATCGAATCGAATCAGAGATCAAGGAGAAGGAGAGCTTGAATTTTATTCCATACTACACTAGAGCAAAAAGAATATGGTTTCTCATCGTTCAGGATAAAACTCTGCTTCAACCAACACTAGAATAATTTTACATCAAAATCCAAGGTGACAAACCTCAGTTATCTATAGCCACCGTCTCTGCTCATTAAACCGAACGGGTGTAAATTAACGCTGAGCCGCCCCTGCGAGGGCATCCCTTATTCCCTTATAGAATATTTCCAATAAATGCCTGAAACCACTAATTCCCTTCAACATTATTCTCCTACTTTCAACGCACTGAAGCACATATTGATTGTTGACTGTACAGGCCATTTACGCCATTCGTGACATGCTGCCGGTTTCTTCGCCGCCTAGTGACAAGCACAAACCCTTCCCCATCTCTTGTCTTATTGTTATTTACATCTGCCGTCTTTTGGCTCTCAGCATCGTTGGTCTCAGGCATCAGCGTCTTTTCATTGTTTCCATAAAATATCTTTATAATTGCACTGTCACTTGCAATTGCTTCAGCTGAACTGCTTGAATATTCATACTTCTTATCAGTAACTGGTGCCACAGTAGGAGAATCTGAAGTGTTCTGCACCGATTTTACTATGAAACTAAGCAATATCTGCCTTGCTAACTCTGCTTTCTCTGAATCAGAACTATTTTTCCTGGACCTTTCCACTCTAACGTCAGTAGTGACTTTTTCACCGAGCTTCTCACCCCCAGAACCAATCCCATCCACAGTATTAGAATCAGTAGCAAATTCAGAGTCAATGGTGGGTTTTGAATCTTCAGTAGCTGCATTAGTTTGCCATGCTCTTTTAGGAACATATTCAGGTGCATGTGGGTTCATTGCCTTTGGAGGTGATACACCATTTCTTTCATTAAAAGGAAGTTGGTAATTCAAAACCCCAGGTCTAACCCGGAAACCCTGGTTTGCTCCATAATACATAGATGATCTAGGACCACAAGGAACTGGTGCAGCAGCTGAAGGGAAACCCACTGTTTCGGAAAGTGTGCCTTGGCTGGCTAGAGTGTCATAAACACTAATAGAAGCAGTTGATTGCAATGACTGGGTCAAAGCAAAGACACTTGGACGGTATGGCTGAGCAGCAGCTGACAGTTTGCTTCCATTTGTTTCCACAGTTTTCTCCTGATTATGAGGATATTGAGTTTCTTCAAAACCAGAAGAGGGATGTGTTAACTCAGAGCCAGTTTCTTGAGTATCGCATTCATCGTCTCCTTTTGAGTCATCTAGAGAAACTCCTTCGCTCCCGTCCTGCTGGGTTGCCTCTTTTGGACTAATGCATATCTGGTCGTCAGTTTTTTCCTCACTTAATTCTTCAACTTTCTCCAGTAAGGGCTTTAGAACAGTACCTGGCGCTGCCACTGCTACTTCTTTGTACGACAAAGACTTTGAAGCTAATGTTGTGAGGGTCGCAGGAAATGGAGATACTTTGGACGCTGAAGTAGAACTTTTGGCTCCTAAAATCTTTGGGGGTACTTTACATGAATCGTCAGTAATATTTAAGCTTACAGTGCCGGGCTGTTTTGGTAGAGAAACTTCAGCAGAAAGAGTCTTGGGTGTGACTTTATGTCCCTGAGAAACAGCCTCCTTTCTGTAAGTCGTGTCCTTATAACGGGAATGAGCTGAATCAATCTTTATCTTGGCAAGATCTGGATGCTTTCGGTTAAACTTCCTCGTAGCACCATTTCCTGGCCGTCCTTTTGAAGTAGCTTCCTGCCACCCTTCTTCTGACTTTACTTCTAGGATGGGTTGGTTTGAAGGTGGCTGATCATATCTGGTTTCAGCGACCTTGAAAATCTCTTCAGAGAGTTTGTTATCTACCTTCTCCTCTTCACTGCTACTTTCCTCCACTGTAGCACTTATTTTGATACTTCTAATGTCAACGGTGTCTTCGTTCTTTCCCTCTCGCTGCTCTCTAGGGGATTTATCACTACCTTGAACAACCTAAGAGGTCATAAAAAAGGCGAAAAGTTGGCCATGGAAGCAAAGTTAATATCTCCTATTTGATTAGGAAAAAAGAATAAAAAGAATGTATATATCATAGGCATCGAGGGCACAAATTGCAGTCTACAAGTGGAAAAGAATGCTTCTATATCCAATGACTAAATCATAGCCAAACAAATCCCTCCATAATAGTACCAAAAAGGTTTTAGTTTTGTCAGGTATTTAAAATGTGAAATCAGTTTGGGATTGATATTAATTAATAGCAGGAATGAGGACAAAGTAGAAGAACCATTTAACTGCTCTGTCCGTGAACTCCAGAGACGTGGCTAATATCTTGTCTTATGAGTTACAGCGTACAACTTGAAGTGGAAAAGAATCAGTAAATATTTTTACAAATGCATAACAGTATTACCTTTGAATGCCGTTTCCTTTGAGCATCCGCAGACTTTGACTCCTGATCAGGACTTATAAAATCAAGGAGATCTGATACACTGCAGAACAATGTTAAGATTGGTTTGCGGCAGAAGGTTCAACTGAGTAATATGGAAATTTCAGATCAATACCTCAAGTGACCTTTGCTGGCTATAGATGCATCTGGTTTTGGGGTTCCAGTGCGTGCAGCTTCTTGCTGTTCCAACGCTTTAGACTCAAAATACTCGAGCCATGCAGCAGCGTCCTGCAGGGTACCCAGAAATCAAATTCCACCCTTTTAATCAAAAAAGGAACATGTAACAGGCATCTGTAAATAAGCAGCAGTTAGTAGTACATCACAACAGAGTCAAAAGTGATTTTCACAATAAAGGTATATGAGAGAACAAATAGATAGTAACCCAAATTCATGACGATGAAAAACATAATCGGAAGAGAAGACAGTTTTTAAAATTTTTGAACCTGGGTACGAAGATCGTCTGCTCCAAGTTTGGCCTGAAGAATTTGTAATGTAGTTTGCTCATGCTGAACACTGAGGGTATATGCTTCCATCAATGAGAGAGCTATGGCAATGGCATGATAACTAGCAGCAGTCTGGCAGAGAGCAAATATTGGCACTGTTAGATTCATGAGTTTTCAGAAACACGTCATAATATTGTACGTACTCCATCTGTGTTCATGTCGGTTGAGGAGTATGTCTGATACATGTTTATAATAGTCGGGTGTTTTGTGTATGATCACTAGATATGGAAAGAACGATACTAGACCTGTATGTGGTCTGCTCCTAATAATCTTTGGTTACACTTAAGTGCTTCGTGCAAATATCTGAGAGCAACATGAGCATTTCCCATGCCTTCTTCCATCATAGCTACATTAATGTATGTAGCTGCTGTATTTGGGTGAGAAAGCCCACATGTGAAATGAAGAAGATACAATGCACGGTTGACATATCTGTCCAAAGGTCAAGGACAAATACAAAGCATTAACGTTAAAAACTATGGCAGAGAGAGAGAATTTAAAAAGGTAGGAGGGGAAAATCACTTAAGAACAAGCAAATGCTTTTAAAGGAAAAACTCTTCCTTGTAAATCTGTCAAGCGAATAACAAGACTTTTATTTACCACAACACGAATGGCAAAAACATAACATTAAATAAGCTTCTTTCTATCATCCAAACGAAATTTTTTTGGGACTCTATATCGAGAGAAAAGACATAAAACTGAAGATCAAGCATGAAATTACAAATTGAAATATTTGTAAGATCAGCAACAATGGAAAACAAAGTTCAAGATCATGATAAGAAAGAACAATCTTGGAATCATAATAACTTACTTCAGAGCCAATTCAATATGCTGAAGACGATAATAAAACACTGATAGATCCCCATAGCTCTTCATCGTATCTGGATGGTCAAGACCTAATTCTCTTTCGTTAATATCAAGTGCCTTCTGCTGATATATAGTCGCCTATACAAGAGATTTAAGACAATGAAACTAAAGAGTTACTAATAACATCATCTAATGTCACCAGAATGCATTATAGCAAAAACACTTATATACATCCTCTATGGCATTGGAAAAGTATATATAAATTTTAATATATTTCGTAAGATCCAGAATATGGAGCAACTACATGCAAATTAACAAAAACACAAAATATCATGGAAAGCTACTTTTTCCTTATGAAAGACATGCATGCAATATGGTACCCCGCTTCTGCTGATCGAAAATACAGTATCTACTTGTACTAAAGCGATATACATCAGAAGAGAAAAAAATTGTTACCTGATTAAAGTCTCCAGTATGATACAAAACAACGGCAAGAAGACTGTAAGCACTAGCAGTTGTACGGTGATAAGGACCGCAGACAGCTATCATCTTTGCCAACGCCTAATGCATTTTCAGGGTTGAGAAGTGAGACATACATGAATGATATTGCAGAGCTCAAAATTATATTATACGCCACTAAACCTTTGTTCCATAATTAACAGCGTCTTCAAGCTTTCCTTTATCTAGTGCAATCTTGGATGACTCCAGTAGAGTTCTCCCATCAGCAGAAGAGCACCCTACATGCTGTAAGATTTGAAGTGAAAAAAGTGTACCCATCATTTACAAAAAAACTAGAATAAGTATATTGCATAATTCTGCTCCTACCTTGCAAACTGGCACTATGCTGATTACATCAGAACTTGCGAATGGAGTGGAGCTTTCCAAATCATAGTCCTTAGGCAACAATTCTAATCCAACCTATAAAAGAAGAACTCGATAAACTCCTCCCATAATAAATACAAAATTACACAAGAAAATAGTACCTTATGACAAAGACCCCTCAGAATCGATAACTTCCTCAAGTGCTCGACTTCATCTTTCAATTTCCAACCAAAACTTTTCTCTAAAAATATCTGCAACCATTGTGATTTGAGAGTTTGATCACTTCTATCATTGCTTTCAGCATTGCAGGACCCAAGCAAGAAATTTAATGTTGTGGCTATAGCAGAGGACATGTCACCCATGCTCTCAACAGAAGCGATAACATCTCGAACTACATGCTTATAAGCTCGTGTGACCATTTCATGTATACAAAGAGACTGTATATGTGGAAGCTTATCTGCAAGTTCAACCTGATTCAAGGAATCAAATTAAAATCTACCACATGAGAAACTTGAGGAATTCAGTGGAGAGCTAACAGTCTTAAACACACAAAAAATAATCAGAAATTTTTTACCCACCACACGACCTAAAGAACGCATTTGCAATCCTCTGAGATGCATGAAATCAGTCAGTGTGCGACCATCAACTGGAGAAAGTTCAAGTGATGCAAAGTCTGTCACCTGTAAAAAGTATAGTAGATTGAAGCATATAGCTAATAGGACATTGCCAGAGGTCATATAAATTGAGCTATTAATAAAATGATACCAGCTTGGGTAAAGCAACATCATGGTAATACTCGAATGCCATCTTAACCAGTTCCTCCATTGACTGCATGTTGAAGCAGAGACTCAATTTGGAATAAATGCAAGAGGTTAAAATAAATTCGATTACAGGTACAAATATAATAATCATGGATCTTGATAGTAAATCAAAACCTTTGCATGAAGGCCAGTCCCAGTATTTTTTAATCGCAAGAAGGCATCTTCAGGAACATTTTTCAGCAACTCATAATCAGAAGCATAATTTTTTTTGTCTTCTGTACTACTTTCCATGTTTACGCTGATGGATCCATCATTTTGTTCATCCTTGCTAATGGCACTGGGTATTTTCTTTTCCCTTGTCTTTAGCAATTTAAATTGTTTCCCAAGTCCCTTAACCACAGGCTCAACCTTATTACCATCTTTATGACTGGTAGAATTATTATCCGTGGCAGATTCCTGTTTTTGTAGATGCTGCACCCAACAAGAACCAAGCTCCCATCTGATACAATTTTTAGTTACTGCAGGATTATCATTCAGCTTCGTTAGACAATCTTTTAGTACTTTCTGAACCAGACATCTCGAAGCTTCAACATGACTGAAATCAGACTGAAGACCTTGCCCTCTGACCGACGATTCTGCGCTAGGTGCATGAAGCATTAACCGCAAACTGTATAAACATCCTCAATCAGTTTATATTGCATAAGACTAGTTTTCCTACAGAATGCAGAAAATTATCCACAACTAGAGTTCCAGGCATATTACAAGATATGGACAAAAACAATCACGATCTGCTGCAGAGATTATATAATCCAGTAAATCAAAGTATTTGGCAATTTTGAATGAATTCACATATCAGACTGACTTAAAGTGGTCAAGAACTCAGCCTAAGCCAAGTTTCCAGTCATCAACTTAGCATGCTTTTAACACTGACAAATCTAGCAAAGCAAGCCCTCAAAGGTAAATCTATCATTTAAACATAGACAAAAATGCAATATTACTATCTTGTTTATGATCCACTTATTCATTACTACAGCAAAGATTTAACAGTCATACTAAGAGCTTACTTTTATTACAGGCTGGCGAACTGCTGACTAAAATGATTATCTACCATATTAACCAATCTTTGCCTATCAATAAGAGAAGATTTCTCTATTAAGAGCAGTCACACAAGGAAATATATATGATAGACCTGTTAATATTTAGAGCATTGCCACCACCATCCTGCTGGTCCTCAATTTCAATATCTTCTAAGGGGATCCTTCGACTTTTTACATCACCAACAACCTTGATTATTGCGGTGTAGCCACAATGACGAACAACTACAACACCCAACGAATTGGTATCCTGAAACCATTGACAGATGGTTTTATGTTACACAGATCACAAAAGTCACGAAAAGGAAAGAAGTTCCGAGTATTGCACGTTTACACAAATAGAATATGTGCCAATTATAGGTTGGAGACAGAGTGTAAAAATAGTATAATATAACTTAATATCCCATTGAAGGTTTTCCGCGTTTTATTTTTTCGCAGAGAAAATGGAGCTTTTAGTCACTCCCATTTATGCAGGTGTAGTATTATGGGGTCCATAAAATTTGCCATGCATCGGAAAGAATTAAGTCACTCATGATGAGCATTCTGAGAAGATCAGGGCAAATGAGGTTTACTAGAGAATTACAAGGCATGGACATGAAATAGAAAATTGTCAAAGAAACCAAGGAAACAAGAATATCTAGTAAAGGAAAAGAACAACATGTCCTAATTTTCTTTGTAATGCTGTTGTAAAATAACACCAGATAATTGTCATCCAATGTTAAGTTTAACAGAATCGTGCAAACTCTTATTGTATAAATGTTTACTACTTAAAATAGATATTACTCTCCTAACCAGTAATTATAGAAGTTGAATTATACTTTCAAAAGTCCAACCAAAACAATTCCAAAGTATCATATGAAGTAAGAGCCCAAAAAACATTATTCTGTGGGAGGACAATATTCCACGCCTCATGTTTTATTTTAGGTATATCATAGTGCATTCAGAAAAACCTTTCTTTCTTTTTTCCTTGTTTTTAGATTTCTAAATTGTGAAATAGAGTACTTCGACAAATAAAGTTGCATAGTAAGAGGAAAAGTTACTCACATGCACAACAACACTTTCATCGGCAGTTAGTCCTTTCAGTAGGTTTCTCTGTGAAACCTCCATTACAGATTCATCCAATGTTCTGCTGCCGATAATCTTGAGTTCCCTTTTCAAGCTAGAATCTGGCTCATCTCGTTTGACAGTGATAGATAAGTCCCCAATACGACTCTCGTGCACTATTGAACCCAAAGGAAATTTGGATGCAGCCTTAGCAGCAGAGTTTATGACTTTCTCAATGGATGAAACAGCTTTAAAAATAGAGACATCCAGAAATAGATTATGAACCAAAAATGCCTTTCTATCTCGAACAACTCTCTCTTCCTCGGTTTTGCAAGGTAGGTTTGCCAATATTGCAAAATCCATAGCCCATGGCCTGTGATTGTACTCTCCCAGTCTTCCCTGACCTCCACCATTCCCTCCCCAGTTTTCATCCTCAGTTGGAAGGGGTACATAGTGAGATGCAGAATCAGCAATTGAAGGAGGAGCAAGCCAAGTATTGGCACGGAAACCATATGGAAGGTTACCAAACTGAAAAAAGAATCATAGTTATTCATTTATAATTATTCTTTTAATAACTTTTAAGTTAAATAGTTCCTTGAGCTCAAGAGTTCACCTTATTGCGTTCAATAAAAGCTTTCATCAATGATGCATATGCCTGCACATTAACATCATATTTTTAGTCCTGTACCTGAACAAGGCAACAAGTATCCACGTTGTAATGATGTGATCCAACTATCAACTAAAGTTGTTATTTTCTATGTACCCACATTGTATTCTGGATTTTAGAACTATAATAGTAAAAAATAAATGCTCGAGTATATAAAATTGATCAGAGTTATAGCATTCTGACTGAATAGTAAAACAAATACAACATCTTAAATGCATCGCTGTATCTGGTTACATTTACCAGATTGATACTGGTTCACAACAAGGTCAGTACACACACACAAATAGAATTCAGTCATAGGGAAAAAAAGAAATATAGAAAGAAAATGACCACGACGCGAGCACACTAATCCCACATAAATCCAACATACCACATGGATATCAGCACTGAATTTTTGAGTAAAAAATCATATTGAATTGTTTACATTGGCAAAAGCTTGACTTTGTTGTTGCAGTAGATCAACCAAAGAATGGCTCTTCAAGTATTGTTTCCCCAAAGTGTAGAAACCTTTCCTGGATGCCATGACTTGTATCATCTTCCCGTTGCATATCTTGATCTGCAAGCACGTTGCAAAATTATCAGTGTTTCATAGCATGGATGCCAGTAATATAGTTATTGGCCCGTTCAATTACAAATTCATACACTTGCGAAGAATCACATTTTTACCAAACACTCGCCAACAGACGCACATTACTTTTTTCTGTTTCTTTTGAGGTAGCAAAACATTAGAGACTTTCTCATAACTTAAAAATTCAATATCTAGTCAAACGCAATATATTCAACCGTTCTACACAAAGTTAAATATATTCTTTTCAAATTTAACATGAACTATTGCATTTCGTTTACCGCATAAAGGAAGTGCTACAAGAGAAAATAATTAAAAACACGAACGTGGCATGTTCATGATCACCAAAAGACAAGAACTTCCAGACATTGTTTTTATTAAGAAAAAACAAATAGATCACCTGCATTTCGAAAAAGTCGCCAGCTCGCCTCGTTTCTCCATCTTTACTTTCCACTCTTTTCAAATCTGAAAACCCCAAAGCATGAAAAGTTAACGAGTACCAAAAAGTAAATATGATTAAACAATAACAAAATAAACTCACGCAGTATGGGCGGAGATAGGTGAGAGAAAGAGAAGAACTCGTAGAAATCCGACAGCTTCGGTATCGGGTGAATCGCCACCATATCGTAATTTCCCAAGGTCGCAGTCTCCGGCGACCGCAATTCTCCATCTTGCGGCGTGGAGTTCTGATGGACTTTACTTTTCTTTAGACGAGATTCCGATCCTCCTCCGGCGGCCTTAGGCTTCGCAAAGCGCGTCGTGCAAGCGACGATATCGAGGAGCCTCCGCACGTGAGACGCCGCACGTGACTCATCAGCGTAATCCTCTGCATTGATTTGACAGTGGCACTTTTGTTAATATGGGAAAGTCTTCGGGCAGTTTATTCGTGACGTAGTTCGAAAAGCACGTTTTTAGTTGCCGAGATATTTTATAACTTTGACAATTTATTGCCAAGTAAAACGAGCGCTGTCATTGGTGTTTGAGCAACATTATTATTTATTTTAAACATAGAATAATAGGTGGATCGTGGGTAGGTAGAGAGGACCACATGGCTGAAAATTTTATGATGCGAAGAATATATGGCAGATTAAGGAAAAATATTTTTATATATATCCATACGAGAAATAAGAACCATATTTGTTGTCGAATAATAAGAATATATCTACTTGTTTGACGAATCATGAAATATTATTAATATGTGATGTGGAAGTCTATTAATATTTATGGGGAATGAGATTTTATGCATTATTTATCCCGCGTGTATACATATGTGTGTTATTTTACTATTTATCTGATTCGACTCTATATTAATATCATCATTACTGAAAACACTAAACAAATGGCTAATAATGTGTCAAAAACTAATACATAGCAGGACCACTAGCTAATAAATAATGACGGCACTCTATGAAACATGTTTGGTTCCATTAACATTTAGGTTCTTAAAAACTGTGGACAACTTACTATTATGAAAATATTTTTATTTAATTCTCTTGAAATACAACATACTAGTTTCAGTTATGTATAAACTAGATGGGAAACGCTCATATGAAGCAAGCACATAAATTCAGGATATTTTAACTTCAAAAATTTAAGAAAAACAACATTTTTATAAAATTTAAAAAAAAAAAAATATAAGTTCCTTGATACAAGAGATATTGTGCTTAAAAAAAGATACCCGAGAAGATTTATTTGCTTACTATTACAGTCTCGCCTTATACAGCAAAATAATTTTTTATAAACCATGAAGCTATATAAATATTTAGAATATAAACACCAAAAAAATAATTAAAAAAAAAGTCTTCGAAAACGGTGGATTCACGGGAAAGCCATATTTATATTTTGTCGATACATTCTTGCAGACATGAGATAAGATATGCAGTCCGGAAAGGAGCATAATTTGGACAGCTCATTTTATAAAAATAAAAATAAATTTGGTCCCGACCTAGATTGA
>AYJT01091807.1:0-10165 GCA_001278415.1 Ocimum tenuiflorum | reverse complement strand
TAAACACATTAAATGTGTTCCTACACATTTCCCACCACATCATTTACTAACCAAGTGACCAACTTTGAACCACTATTTCTCACTCACCGGAATTCGAATTTGAAAAAATAAATATACCATATTCATCTACTCGGAACATAGATCAACGCCATGTTATTTAATTTTGTTGAAATTAAAAATTTTGGCCCTTGGAATTTACTATACAACCCCTTAGGGTCACGAATTCCAGCAATCCCTCACATGAGTGGGAATAGCACATGCAGAATGCAATGAAAAGCGCAACTTTAGTCCTCAAGAGATGTTATTGTATAAAGACAGGTAGCTTATCGCCTTGAACCTTCCATTTCCAATGTTATTGGATACACCGGCGGCTTAGTGGACGCGATGTCTTGAAGTAATCCTCTATAGTGTGTACCGAGACAATTACATTGGAACAATAACATCTCATCTTTATTCGTGTTCACGTTTGTTCCCATTATTGGTCATGGAGAACCCATTTAGATTCATAAGTGTTCATTTGAAGCGACCACACTTCTCACTTACATATGTGACTCCTTAGCGCAAGTACCCTGTCATACTCTACCTTCACAAGGTCTACATGAATCATTAAAAGTCATAAGACTTACCCGCTACCACATGCAGGTCTCAACACTTTATGCTCTACAGGGAGCGGAAGAAGATTATGTCTTCTCTTGTGTTGAATACTCGAAATCATATAGTTCATTTTCCCATTGAAACATGTATGTGGGATCTCCACTGATCATGGTTGGATATCCGATATAATCATTCTTAGACTATGGATTTTAACCCTATACCCTCTAACAATTTGTTCATTTGATCTCGGTTTAACCCTTTGGTCAACAGATCCGCAAGGTTGTCTATTGACCTCACATAATCAATAGTAATAACCCCGTCTGAGATTAACCATCGAACAGTGTTATGTCGATGACAGATATGTCTCGACTTTCCATTGTACATATTGCTCTGTGCTTGGCCAATGGCAGCTTGGCTATCACAGTGAATCATCAATGGTGGCACAGGCTTCTTCCAACATGGAATATTCTCTAAAAAATTACGAAGCCACTCAGCTTCTTCGCCGACTTTATCTAGAACAATAAACTCCGATTCCATAGTGAAAAAGGCTATACACATATGCTTGGTCAACTCCTAAGACACAACAGCCCCTCCTATAGTGAACACGTAGTCACTCGTGGAATACGAGTCACTAGAATCTGATATTCAATTCGCATCACTGTACCCTTCAAGTACGGGTGGATATCTGTTATAGCATAGCCCTAGGTTAAGAGTGTATTTCAGGTACCTCAGAACCCTAGCCAGAACTTTCCAATGCGCTTTACTCAGATTACTTGTGAACCTGCTTAACTTGTTCACTGCACATGCAAGGTCCGATTGAGTGCAGTTCGTCAGATACACCAGACTGCCTATGACCTTAGCATATTCTTCTTAAGCCACAAGGTCACCCCTGTCCGAAGCATTGAACTTTCTTAGAACCTTCTCAACATAATGAAACTGTGATAAACATATTCCGTCAGGTCTCCTGATGATCTTCATCCCAAGGATCACGTCAACAGGACCCATATCTTTCATGTCGAAATTTCTTTCCAACATGTGTTTCGTGTCAATGATGATTTGTCGATTACTCTCTATAATCAACATATCGTCATAAAGACAGACTATAACGATACACACATTCGTCGCACTCGTTGTACTTGAACCCATTTGACAATATTACTTCATCAAATTTCAAGTGTCATTGTTTCGGTGCTTGCTTAAGACCATATAAGGACTTAACCAGCTTGCACAACTTATTCTCCTGTCCTGTGACAACAAACCCTTCGGGTTGTTCCATATAAATCTTTTCTTCTAAATCACCATTCAAGAATGCAGTCTTAGCATCCATTTGGTGAACCTCAAGATTATGCAATGCAACAATTGCGAAAAGCACTCTACTAGAGGTAATCCTCGTCACTGGTGAGTATGTATCGAAGAAGTTCTCTTCCTCTTTCAGCCTAAAACTTTTGATACAAATCGAGCTTTGTACATGTCAATGGTTCCATCGGCTTTATACTTCCTTTTAAGGATCACTTACATCCTGAAGGCTTACGCCTTTTTTGGAGATTGCAGCCAACGAAATTTAAGGAGAAGCAGGAAGAATACTACAAAATATAAGGAAATTATAACGTAAATGAAAAGGGATTAACCTCGTTATTAGCCCTACTAACCTTGATTAAATAAATAATGCGAGACGATTAAACACATTAACTGTATTCCGACACATTTCCCACCACCATCATTATTTACTACACTAAGTGACCAACTTTGAACTGCTATTTCTCACTCACCGAAATTCAAATTTGAGAAAATAAATATACCACGTTCATTTACTCGGAGCATAGATCGATGCTATGCTATTTAATTTTTTTGAAATTAAATATATTGGCCCTTGGAATTTACTATACAACTCTAAAACCCCGTAAATTAATTACTGATATATGTGATTTCGAACCAGGGTAGCTTGACTAATTCGATGTTTTTATTTTAATTCAAACTACGTTAAGCTATACCTTATTATATATAAATTTTAACGAGGATTTTGGAAGTGGTTTCAGAATCCCAATCAAATAAATAAAACTCAAGTTATCACGATTCTAAGATTTACCGGTAAATACCGTAAGATAATGTCATAAAAATCCCAAATACGGATGAGGGTTTAGAACCCTATTATTTTGGAAAATATGCTCCAAAAATATTATGAAATACTTTTCTTTGATCGGAACGAAAATCGATAGTCGATCGGATTGAGTTCAAAGCGTTGTGGTTTGGAGATTGGATGATGATGTCATCAGTTTCGTCTTGACCCTCTCCCATTCTCCTATAAATATAAGGAGCCCCCTTCCCTGAAAAAATTCATCAAAAATTCAAAATCACACCCAAACTCTTGTCATTTCACCTTTTGACCGAGACTTAGCCATTTCCAGGGAATTAGCGCTCGGGAAAAGCACGAATTCAGGAAATCGAAGAAAGAAAACAAGTCATTCAAACAACCACATCTTTTCATCTTCAGTAAAGGTAAAATCCTAGCCACCCATTTCTCTTCAAATCAAGCACGCCCTCCCAAATCATGTTGTGAGTCACATTTTCTAGTTGTATTATTAATGATTAAAGCATGTCTTGATATTACCTTGAATTCCATGCTGATTGTTATATGATTTGGTTAGTTTTTGCAAAACCCTAGATTTTTCCATCTTCATTTTGATGCCCAAAACACAAAGAAATGTTAGTTTATTATATATATTCTGCTTGTGCTCGAAATTAGAAAGCCATAGGTACCTTTTACATCAAATTTAGACCAAAAATGGGAAAATGTATAAATTCCCGAGAACCCTGATCGACTCAATCGCCCTTGAATATTGGATCGATCAGCGCCTGATCGACTTAATCAGCCACGAACACTAGAACTTTTCCAAAAAACTTGAAGATCGGCCTTATCATGTTTGAAGATCTCGATCACTCAAGAACACTTGAAGATTGACTCTATCATGTTTGAAGATCGAGCCGATCCCTCAAGAACTCTTCGAAACCTTTTTCAACCCGATCTAACACCCGATCAACCTTCCTGATCTACTCGATCCGATCTTGGTCAACCCGATCATGTTCTGTTCCAATTGACTCGATCAAACCCTGAATCCTTCGATCCATCCAAACAGGATCGACCCGATCATATCCCTGATCAACTCGATCATGTTCGAATCTGATTTACTCGATCGAGCCTTGAATTCCTCGATCCATCCAAATAGTTTCGACTCAATCGTGACTCCGATCAACTCGATCTGATGCCCTATTCAAGAAATTTAACAAACCGCTTCCAGTTTTGTATCTCGAGTCTCCACTCCAAACCCGACGACCACAATAACAATAATGAAAGTATTAACAATCAAATATAGTGCATAAAGAATACGAAGTCTCTATTTCGAATTGATGATAATATCCTCACGCGTGATTACTATATTTCGAAGGTGGGCACGCAGTGAAGGTAAAAGCAATTCCGCTATTCAACCAGCACCTTGATCGAACGACAAAGGAAGACATGTGGGTTTTCTAACTAAAGTATATGCAACCAAAATGTTTGCCTTTAAAAATCATCAACCATGATAACTACACTATGTGTTTGCCTATGATTTGTTTTGCATGCTTATATGTCTCTTTTGCATGAACTGTTGTGAAGAGAGTTGTTAAGTAATACATGTGATTTGTTATTGACTGATGGAGGTTGGTGATGATAGTGTGGTGATAACAATGACGATGACGATGGCGTGTTGTGCCATACACACTTTAGGAATTTGTGAAGTGTCTGTGCACAACAACTAGAGTGGAAATGCCTTACCTCCGAGTCGGTGCATGATTAAAAAATTGATAGCATGGTAACGAAACCACATGCACGCTTAAAAACTATTTTGGCATTTGTGGGATCTTTTTCAACTAAAACCCCACACTCAGCTATTTGCATAGGCAACACAAATTGATTTTATGTATGTAACTTTTCGGTGATGTGTCCACTAAGTGCGCATGTTCTCACGCCCTGCATATATTTCTAAATATGCAGGTTGAGTAGCGAGGAAGTCGCCAAATGTTGAGCAATGACCCCTTCTATTTTTGAGAGATTTAACACCCTAGGGTGTGCATCATCATATGTCATGCAAGCCCAACTGTAGCCGAGGCATACTGCCTGTCAACAGCCAAACCACCAACCACCCCCGCAGTGCCGCACAACTAAGGCATACGCGCTGAACCAGGAGCTAGAGGTAGAAGAGTTAGGGGCTAAGGAAGCGAACCAGGGAAATCTAGCAGGTATGGGTTCAATCCTGGGCATGCCTGTCATCATATTATTCGATAGTGGTGCGTCACATTGAAGGGATACTTTGAGAGGTAGAAGAGCATGCATCGAGAATTTGGGGCTAAGTTCTGTAGAATACTTTGAAGGGATGACAATATCTTTGCTATCGGGTGAAAACGTGAACACCTCCTATGTGTGTAAGAACCTAGAACTGGAACTAGGATCCCTTAAATTTTCTGCAAAAAACCTCTATGTCCTAGATATGTATGAGATGGGATTGATTGGTTAGCCGAGAACCGAGCAACGATCGTGTGTAAGGAAAATCAGTGAGCTTCCATGGGATCCATAGAGAAAGAAAAATACCGATCATATCCGCTCTGCAGGCAAGCAAGATGGTCAAGAAGAAGGGAAGCCAAGCCTTCATGGTTTACCTAAGAGAGTAGAAATAGTTCGAGAATTCTCCGACGTATTCCCAAAAGAATTGTTCAGACTGCTGCCAGACAGGCAGTTAGAGTTTGCAATAGATTTGGAGCCAGGAGTTGGCCCAATCTCGAAAGCACCCTATAGGACGGCGCCAAAGGAAATGCAAGAGTTGAAGATGCAACTACTGGAGTTGTTGGAGCTAGGTTTCATCTGACCTAGTGTATCGCAAGGGGAGTGCCAGTATTATTTGTCAAGAAGAAGGATGGATGTTCGGAATGTGCTCAGATTACCGAGAATTGAACAAAGTCACCCTGAAAAATAAGTACCCCGTTCTAAGAATTGACAATCTATTTGATCAGTTGAAGGATGCAAGCGCCTTCTCAAAGATTGACCTGAGGTCAGGATACCATCAACTAAAGATTAAGGAGTCGAACATTTCGAAAACCATATTTTGAACAAGATACAAACACTACGAGTTTGTAGTGATGGCATTTAGACTTACAAATGCACCAGCTGTCTTTATGGATCTAATGAACCGAGTCTTTCAACCATTTTTGGATAATTTTCTGTTAGTATTCATAGATGACATATTCATCTACTCAAAGGGAAGAGAAGATCATAAGGAACATTTGAGAATAATGATAGAAACCTTGAGAAGAGATCGGTTATATGAGAAATTCACTAAGTGCGAGTTTTGGCTGAGCGAAGTGATGTTTTTTAGGCGTCTAGCCTCCGCTGAAGGTATCAAGGTAGACCCTGCCAAAGTCCAGGCAGTGAAGAAATGGAAGACACCTTCGAACCCCAATGAGATAAGGAGTTTCTTTGGCTTAGCTAGCTATTATTGCCACTTCATAGAAGGATTTTCCAAGATAGCTCGACATATGACCCAGTTGCTGAAAAAGGGACTTAAATTTGAAACTTCAACTGACTGCGAGGCTAGCTTTCAGAAATTAAAGAAGAGGTTGACCACTATCCCAGTATTGGCAATTCCTGAGTAAAAAAAGAACAATGAGGTATACACCGATGCATCGAAAAATAGATTGGGTTGTGTACTAATGCAGGAAGGAATAGTGATAGCTTATGCGTCGAGATAGTTGAGACATCACTAGATCAATTGCCCGACCCATGATTTGGAATTAGCTGCTATTGTTCATGCCTTAAAAATTTGGAGGTACTACCTTTATGGAGTCAGACACTCGATTTTTATAGATCACAAAAGTTTGAAGCACTTCTTCGAGCAAAAGGACCTCCACATGAGGCAGAGGAGGTGGTTAGAGCTCGTGAAAGACTACGATCTCACTATTAACTACCTTCCAGGAAAGGCCAATTCAGTAGCCGACGCACTGAGTCGCAAGATAGGATCAACGTTGTATGCACTCCTGACGAGCAAGGAAGACTTGATTTGGGAATTTGAAAGACTAAGATTAGAGGTTATGATCTCGCCTGAATCTACAAAAGGATCACTAGCCATGCTGGTAGCTACACCAGATTTGGGGGCAAGAATCATCGAGGCCCAAAGGCAAGATAAGGGACTAGAAGCACCAAGGATGAAAGTGCGAATGGGCAAGGCCGAGAAGTACCGAAAAGCCTCTGATAACGCCCTGCTCTTTGAGAATCGGATAATTATGCCGAAAGGTGAAAAGTTAAGGGATGAAATTTTTAGGAAGGTGCACGAAGCTCCCTATACCACCCACCCAGGAAGTACAAAGATGTATCAGGATTTGAAGAGGAGTTTTCCGTAGGAAGGTGTGAAAAATGATATGGCGGAATTTGTGGAAAGTGTTTGGTTTGCCACCAAGTGAAGGCACTACACCAGCGACCTTATGGGAGCCTACAACCATTAGAAATTCCAGAATGGAAGTGGGAACACATAACAATGGACTTCGTTATGAGTTTACCAAAGTCATAAGGAGGGAACACCACTGTTTGGGTGATTGTGGATCGTCTGACTAAGAGCGCTCATTTTCTACCGATCAAGATCACGTTTGCTGACAAATTAGTACAACTTTATGTCTGAGAAATAGTGCGATTGCACGGAGCCCCAGTGTCTATTATTTCCGATAAAGATACTAAGTTCACCTCTAACTTCTGGATGAGCCTGCAATGAGAACTTGGTACTCTAGTGAAATTCAACATTGCTTTCCACCCTCAAACTGATGGCCAGTTGAAGCGAACAATTCAAATTCTAGAAGACATGTTGAGAACCGTAGTGTTGGATAGAGGAGTCCAATGGGAAAGAGTTTTACTGCTGACAGAATTCGCCTATACAACAGCTATCAGGCCACAATAGGGATGGCACCTTACGAGGCGCTTTATGGGAGGCGATGCGAGTCGCTGCTATACTGGGACGAAGTTGGTGAAAGGAAAGTACTCGGACCAGAAGCAGTAGCAGAAATGGTGGAGAGAATTCGACAAATCAAGGAAGCTCAGGATCGAAAAAAGTCATACGTTGATATGAGAAGGGCCAAGCTAGAGTTCGAAGTAGGAAGCAAAGTATTCCTGAAGGTCTCACCGTCCAAGGGAATTGTAAGATTCAGTGTGTGAAAGAAAAGTTGAAACTAAGATACATTGGGCCATACGAGATTCTCGAGAGGATCGGGACGACTGCATACCACTTAGCATTACCACCCAGCATAGGAAACATGCACAACGTCTTTTATGTGTCACAACTCTGAAAGTATGTCCATGACCCAAGACACATAATATAATAACCCCAATTTCTGTAAAAAGAAAATATTTACTTTCCATCTATAGTAATTTTACTTATAAAAATTTTAATTATTATTTATTAAATTATGTAATATTAGTTATCCGACTATTCAAATGAGGCCACAATATCAATCGGATCCAGTTTAACGGACCCAATATACCGTTGTGTTCGTGATTTAAAACCTGATAATGCGATGCGATCAGTGTGGACAACAGACAACCCGATATTTCGAAATTAATTTTTGAAAATTAACTAAATAAAATAAATTCACCATTTTAAGAACGGTGAACTACTGACGCTAACTGATCACAAAAGTTCGAGCGTAATTAAAAATCTTACACAATGCAACTTTTCAGGCGACGATCGGAAGCCAAATGAAGAGTCAGCGAAGCTTTAAACGCAAGAAATAGCAAATATATTTGCATGCAAATGTTTTGCCATGCACATCAATCTGTTCACACCACAACAAAGTGTGAAGCTATGAACAAATAGAAACACACTCAAGGGTGGAAACGCCACTAACAACGTAGAGAAAACGGCACACGACGGAGTCGTCATGCACCGACGAAATTAAAATAATGACACCACTGCCCACAATCTTTGTGAGGAAGAAAAGATCCTCACTAAATTATTGATAAGCTCTTTCGTTTCCCAAAAGGCCGAATTACCCTTCCAAACTCACCTATGATTAGACCAAAGTGTGGTTGCCTATATTGCCCTCCAAATCTTTGATCAAATATCATCGAGGAATCTCATTTCCTCATTTTTCCATAAAATCAACTTCAGAGAGCACAAGTGTGAGAGAAACAGAAAGTAGAAGTGGAAAGAAGAGCTGAAGTCGCAGGAAAAACCGCCACATTTTGCAGGAAAAATAGTTGCAAAATTTTCTATTGTTGAGATAAGGAATTGGTCGGTAAGTTTTCACTTTCTAGTTGATGTTGTTGGCTAGAAACAAAACTAACAGGTAGAACACCTATCATAATTTTTAGACGATCGAAAATCGAAGGTTGGTTATAGTTTTAATCGGTAGGAAATTGCCTAAACCAAAGGTATCCGCCCAACTCTTTTTTTAATGACTTCGCAATGAACGATGATGATCCATTGTGTTTTGATGTTTAAATCTAGTGAATTTGTGTTCTACTAGGTTTAGGGATCATGAATATATGTTTTGATCGTGTTTTGAGTGGATGGGGGGAAAATAATTCACCGGAAGGAAATCTCGGTCGCCAGTAATGGCAAACTAAGATGGTAGATCATGCAAATCGATGTCCATCCATGATGGATCGAACCTCGAGGCTCGACCAACATCAGCCCATGAAGCTTGATCTATCGAGGCTTCATCGATGTCGACCCATGAAGATCGACCCTCGAGGCTCGACCCATGAAGATCGATCCTCGAGTCTCGACCTATGAAAATTGACCTTCGATTCTCGAACAATCTCGACCCATGAAGATCGACCCTTGAGGCTCTAACGATGTCGACCCATGAAGCTCAATTCATCGAGGCTCGACCTATGTCAACCTATGAAACTTGATCCATCGAGGCTCGACCGATGTCAAACCATGAAGATCAAACCTCGAGGCTCGACCGACATCGAACCACGTGGCTCGATGCTCAATCGATGCTGATCCCACGAGGCTTGATTTTGAACCATGGCAGATCGAACCCATCGATGCCAGTTCGAACTAATAGATACCTGATCGAGCCTCATCATCAAAACTTTGTCAAATTCAATTCAAATCGACCCTAAACATTCATATACTTACTCTTGGAATTTTCTAAAATTTTTGAATTTTCACATATTCCAAATCAAACATCTCAAATTAAAGATTCTTTGATCATATTTTACTAGTGAACCTATTTCCAACATTCCGGGACCTGGTTCGCATGCAAATCGAGAAAATGCTAAAACGTACCACGCAACCTGAGAGTCCAACAAAACCTAACTGTAACCAAATCAAATCATGTCTCGAGCTCAACTATGTGAAAATGCCCCTCAGGGACTCGACTCCTGTCAATACCCTTAACCAACACGATACACGATCAATAACATTAAACTATTATAGTTTAGCAATTAAGTGTTAAACAGTGAATCTTGATATAGTGATTCATAATTCGCAGAACATGATCAGTAAAATATCAGCAAATCCTGATCACCCGAATTACACGAGGACGA
>AYJT01091799.1:0-12466 GCA_001278415.1 Ocimum tenuiflorum | reverse complement strand
AAAGTTTGCAAAACCACAATTCTCTGATATTCCTGAACTTTCCATTTAGTTATTTGGATGCCACTTGCAATTAGCTGAGTCATAATTCATTATAAGCATGTTTTCCTTTTATTTTAAGTGTTCAAATACCATTTTGATAATATGCTGAGTATGTGCCTGCGGAATGCTGTGATGTTCATGATCATTGTACAAATAAGATGGGAAGAGACAATTTATTTCAAATTCAGTTTATTTTAGTTGAGTTTATCAATCTGATGCCCCACTCTTTTTTTTGGTGGGTGAATCAGTGCTGTTGCTATCTATCTGAAAGATGAGAGTTCAAATAAGACTTATTTAGGACGAACTCAGAGAAGCGCTGATGGTAACTTGAGGAGGAAGATTTATGGTGGGATTGTTGATTTTAACAGTTTGAAGGTGCTCGAGGAGAGAAGAGATTTACTCTTTGTCCTCTCTTTTCTAATTCACAACACTAAACCTGTTGGCCATCAGGTCTCTTCCTCTCTCTCCCACCCACACACACATCTTGCACACGTACACCCTCATGGTCCACTTGTTTTCTTGTGTATATGGGCCAAATATCTTTTCAACATATTTATTGCAAGAATATTTCGTGAAATTGCCTTGCACTACTATGCTGCAGGATCTGGTTGGGTTGGTGATCTCTATTCTGCTTCTAGGTGACTTCAGTCTAGTATTGCTCACCTTGCTCCAGTTGTACTCGCTTTCCCTAGCAGATGTCTTTCTTGTTTTGTTTGTTGTGCCCCTGGGGATTTTGCTTCCCTTTCCTGCTGGAATCAATGCTTTATTCAGTCATGGACCTAGGCGATCAGCAGGTCTTGCACGTGTATATGCTTTGTGGAACATCACATCATTCATAAATATTGTGAGTCACTTTTTTTTCTCTATTTTCTTTGTTGTCTATTGGAACAGATCAAGTCAGCATAATTGCAACTCTTGGTTTTACTTCACTAGAACTGAAACCATTCTTTTTTCTGTACCAAATACTTATATTACAACCCAAATACAATACAAAATAATGTGCAGATTTGCAAAAATAATCAAACGATGAACATCTGTAAATAAATTTATAAACTATACAAATTTACGACAGGAGATTTTCTCTAGTGACGATATAGTGACTTGGCTTGCCTAATTTTCGAACATGTTGGGAATATTCAAAGTTAAAAACACTATCTCAACACAAAACTGGTAAGCAAGTCATCTTTCCATTGCAGAAAAAATAAGCCTCCAGTCCTAAATTTGTATGATTTAAGATAGTTTATACATTATTTGCAGATATTCATACTTTTTATTATTTTTGCAACTTCGTGCATAGTTTGTAATGAACTCGGGTATTTGACATTTGCTTTGGCACATCAGATATGATGACCCTTCTGAACTTTCAAGCAAACACCTAGATGTGTTATTTTCTCACTGCTTGGTTTCTTTATTGGCTTGCCCCAGGTTGTTGCATTCATTTGTGGTTACATCAACTATCAGACGCAATCAAGCAAAAAAAATCCAAACATCCAGCCATGGAATATGTGAGCCGAATTCGGAGCCTCTCAAACTTCATTTTCGGGCATACCCGGGTATGTTTGTTCTGATAAATTGTTCTTTCTATGATTGCAGGGATGAAAGTGAATGGTGGATTTTTCCCTTAGCACTTGTTCTGTGTAAATGTATCCAATCAAAGCTGGTAAATTGGCATGTTGCAAATTTGGAAATTCAAGATCGCTCATTGTATAGTAACGACTTCGACTTGTTCTGGCACTCATAGAATTTACCCAGCAATATCTTCACACGAATGCCCATCAATTTTTTCGTGGGTTCTATTGCAATGTGTTTATTACACTTATGGTAGCTCTGTAGAGAGAGAATAGTGGTTGACACAGGAGTAGAAAGAAAAGTTTTAATGAGAGAAAAAAGGGGTAAAGAAAACCTAGATAGAGCTGAGGCATTTATTTGTAGCCTTGTGTTGTGCAGCTATATTCCCTTTGTTATGTAAATATAGAAAAAAAAAATGGGATATTCCCATGCTTCACCTGTTTTGACTTTGCCCTTGTCCACTGCTGTCAAAAGGTATGTAGTTTCATAATGTTTCATGGTGAAGTGATATTTTGTTCCTGAACAATTTGTTGTTAGTGTGTATTTTCAGTCTACTTATCAATTCATATGCAAAATTATTTTATTTGTTTCTTCATTGTCATTATTATTGTAAATTGATATTCTTTTTCATGGAAGTATGATTTTATATTAGATAATCATGTATATCGCACATAGGGGTGCTAACGAGCCGGTTCGAGTGGGACCAAGCTTGAGATGGGTTTTTTAAGCTCGAGCTCAGCTCATCGTGGAACGCTTCAATCTTGAGTTTGTTCCTTTCTATTTTTTAATTTTGACAGAGAATTGAATTATTTACTTAATATGGGCAAATGTATAAATAAGAAACATGGTAAAAATATAAATTATATTTGGTATGATAAGGTTCGTGAGTTTAGTTTGAACTCGTCAAAGCTTACTTGAGTTTGACGAGGCTTGCGAGATTATTGTGTTGAGTAATGTGAATCTTGAGCTCAAAATTGAGCTCGACTCAATAATTATTGAAATGTATTTTGAAATTTTGAAGCAGATCTAAAGTAGCTAGCTCCTCGGTCGATCTTGTGGTTTGTTAGTTCTATCAAATTGTTATATTGGAGGTTTATTAGATTTACTTAAGAAAATATGTCCTGGATACTCTTTTTTAAAGGCTTATAGCGCGACATTTTTCCTTATATTGTGCAATCATATTTGGTAATGCATCATGCACAAAAACTGTATGTGTTTGTACTTATAGTAATCATATTATATATAGTTTCACAATCTACTTAGGCTCTTATTATACAAGGAAAATTGTGATAGGGCACAACGCCAATATTTATTTTTCTGAATAAGTTGAATTATGTCCTCTTCGCATTATTAACATAAATGAAAATAATGGCCAACAACACGTATAATGATTTATACGGTACAATTAAATCTGGGGTTTATTGCATCACAACTAAAGATCATTCTTATTTGGATACTATTTGTTATGTGCTGTTCATATTTTCAAGTTGCAAAAATAATACTATGTATTTTCAAGTTGCAAAAATAATACTATGTAAACCCACTAAAATATCATCATTCTAGAGTTTTAAACTATACAAATTTAGAACTGGACAGAATACTTGACCTGCCAATTTCATATGTGATTGAAAAGTTAAATACTTAGCTGCAGAATTCAAATGTTGAATGAAAACACACTTTGTATTAAATTTATTGTTTTTGTTCAAATAATAGATAATTTGAAAAATCCAGCTGGCGCTGCCACGTGGGCAGCATTTCATGTTCAAATATGACCGTTGTGGCCACCCCATAATATGATGCCTTTTTATTTCAAATCGAGCTCAAATTTTGTTTGTTCCTACAAAATTACAACCATCCGCCTCCCTCTCTCTCGCTATACGATTTTCTCTCTCACAATCCGAGTGTGAGAGTGCGTGCTCTCCAAAATGGGGATCGCGACGGAATCATTGCAAGAAGAGAACAAGGTATGGAAGAAATCAATGCCTCCTGTGGTGGTGTTGTTTTTGTTCGAGAAAATTCACAGAATTTCGCTTTCCGTTTTCACATCGATTCATTTTTGTTTCCGTCATTTTTCTGCGATGATTATGGAATGCTTCTAGCTCAGTTCGACGGTGAAGATTCTGCTATGGTCATTTGATCAATTGCCGTCAATTTAAATTTTGAGCTAATTTCGGATATCACAGGAATCAGGAAATGGAATTGAAAGCTTTTAATTGCACTGTTCTCGTGTAAATACGTTAATTTGACCTTATTTTGAAGGATCTATGGTTGTGATTTTGGCGTGCAATTATCGAATGACCTCTGCTTCGAAATGCTTGAGATAATCGCCTTTGATTTTTCCTGAAATAGCAAGTTTATTTGAGGTTCTTAAGCTGCGTGGCCAATCAGCTGCCGGCATTTGTTTCTCATGGCTGGTATGCTTTAATTTGCAACTTGCAATTGTTTTGATAGGTTTCTTCTGAGAGCACAGCAGCAGAGAAGAAGCGTTGGACTCTCAATGACTTCGATATAGGAAAGCCTCTGGGGAGAGGAAAGTTTGGACATGTATATCTAGCTAGGGAAAAGAGGGTAGGCGATATTCAAGCTCGTTTTCTTCTAAATTCTAATCAATAAAACGATCTTAATTTGGTACTTTATGTAGAAATGAAACTAAAAGCTTTGTTATCCTCTTCGAGCAGAGCAATCATGTGGTGGCGCTGAAGGTGTTGTTCAAGAGCCAGCTGAAACAGTCTCAGGTTGAGCATCAACTTCGCCGTGAAGTTGAAATACAGAGTCATCTTCGACATCCTAATATTCTACGACTCTATGGCTACTTCTATGATCATGTATGAAAGCTCTTCCTATGATTTATCATTTGATGATACATTTGCAGCTGAATTATTAATGTCTCATTAACTACAGAAACGAGTCTATCTGATACTGGAATATGCTGCAAAGGGAGAACTCTACAAGGAGTTGCAGAAGTGCAAATACTTCAGTGAAAGACGTGCTGCTACTGTGAGTCCTTTTCATCATCATTCTAACCAGCATTTTCATTTTTGCTCATTTGTGTATACACCTTGATTGCCATTGTGGGTCTCCAACGTTTTTAGGCCAGTTTATTTTATTTTTGTTTTTCTTTTTTGCATTTACATTCATTAGATAGCTGCTGCTGACAAGAAATACTCTTTCATTTTTTACTGGATATGTGGAACAGTATATCGTGTCATTAGCTCGAGCACTCATATATTGTCATGGAAAGCACGTGATACATAGAGATATTAAACCTGAGAATCTTTTGGTTGGAGCAGAGGTAATAATAGCTTATTCTTCGACATCTTAAACCTGTTGGATGGAGCTGCATCATTTTGCTCAGTGTATTACTTTTATGGATTGCCAGGGTGAGCTCAAAATTGCGGATTTCGGTTGGTCTGTGCATACATTCAACCGTAGGCGGACTATGTGTGGCACTCTAGATTATCTTCCACCTGAGATGGGTAAGCCCATATTAACTAGTAGCAGTTTAGGCTTATATCACTCTTCTCTACATTTCAATTTCTAATTAACAATCAATATTTCCATGTCTATATATACAGTGGAGAGTGCAGAGCATGATGCCAATGTGGACATATGGAGTCTCGGTATCCTGTGCTATGAGTTTCTCTACGGAGTTCCCCCTTTTGAAGCAAAGGAGCATTCAGACACCTATAAGAGGTACACTCTGTCTGCACAAAAATGAATACCCATACTACTCGTGCGCTTTCTGTGATACATAACAATGTGTCAACTAAAATTGCGTTCGCGTGCTGTCTGCAGGATTATCCAGGTTGATCTGAAATTCCCTCCAAAACCTCTTGTATCACCTGCTGCCAAAGATCTCATTAGTCAGGTAATCTAGCGCACATTGCTCTCAAACTGAAAACTTCTCCAGTTAATTAAACCTCGAATATCGTTTCCAACGATAGATGCTTGTCAAGGATTCATCAAAGCGTCTACCACTGCACAAACTACTGGAGCATCCATGGATTGTTCAATATGCAGATCCATCTGGTGTTTACAAGGGTTGATGGATGTGCTCGAAGTGTCGGTTGCAAACGAGTAACCAAGTCCACATCGGTTAGTATTGATGTAGAAATATTATCAATTCGTTGGGTGTGTTTGTATCCTCCTATACGAAGAGGGATGCATATATATATAATGTGAATCCATATGTATCCTTATATCTACATATATTTATAATAATATTTTGCTGCTTGTCTTGTGTTGTGGTAGAAATATTGGGGGATATGCTTGTTAGATATGTAACATTAAGCAGTGTTGGAATTTCATGTCTAGAATGAAAAATCTTGTGATTAACTTCCCATTCTTTCTATTTCTTGTTTGTACAGAGATGTGAAACATAAAGAACAAAATGCGGTTGCTTCTAGACCAATAATATAATGCCCAGGAAACCAATTTTAAATCAAGTGTGTATTTTTTGTGATGCCATTAGATATATGTAAATTGTTTTTTTGCCGACGAAACAAGATTCTCTCGTATGTTGATGCAACTTCTATTACATTATTGAATTTATTAATTTGTTTTATTTTTTTCCTTAAATTTTGATTTTTTTTCTCGTAATTCCAATTATTAAGTAGGGTTGATGATGCCTAGTAAGAATTTGTAATATTGTGTAGTATTAAATATAAAATAAAAATGAATAATATAAATTGTGATACAAAAAAATCCTTAATGGACATAAAAAAAACAATTGATCTTACAAAATTACTATTGAATACAAAAAAGAAATAAATAAAATTTATGAAAAAATCAACAAAAAAGTAATAAGTTTGATAGTGTCTTGTTCAAAAAAAAAAAAGAAAAAAGAAATGGATATGATCAACCCATAGAATTATCATCTTATTTAATTTAGAATTTTGCGTTTCTTTATTGACATTATATATTTACAGATCCATGTTTAAGTAGAGATGCAACGCGATTATTTTTAACAATAACTAAGCATTTAGGACTCCGGTGGATTTTTTTAGGAAAACAATTTTGATTATTTGTAGTATGGACAAAGGATTTTATGTGCCACCAATTTCGGCATTATTCGCATGCAAGAGAGATGTAATAACATCCACATTGGCATTTGGCACTACGTATTTGAGCTTAAATATTAACTTACATTTCATCAAGTTATTACTGGTTTACTGGGAAACAAATTGTAGTCCGTTGTGGATAAATGTAACCAACACCAAGTATTATTTGGAAACAAATTTTCTTGATAATGTAGGAAGGATGACATGAGCTTTAATTAATTTTTTCGAACACCATGCAACATACAGTATGCAATTATCTGATCCCATTTTACCTGAATCAATTTCCTTTAAAAAAGAAATACACTCAATCAAACTTTCAATATCAACCCTTTTTAGTGAAAATTATTAATTAGTAAAAATTGGTTTTCTAAACTTTTTTCAACAGAGAGAGCAACCCACACACAGCAATCAACACCTCCAGACTCGAACTAAAGGGGGGAATTCAGGTAGGCCCCAACCTTAATTATGAGTCGTTAGCACGAAATCGCAATAGCGTCTCTCCTAAGGCTAAGGAAATCCCAAAGGAACACAGTGACAGGGACAATCAAACGTGTTATATAATCAAATAATGATCAAGATTTCAGTACAACAGAAAGAGAAGAAAAGATTTTCTTTTCAAAAACTTCAAATAAGAAAATGCCACTGCTTGCAGACGAGACATCCTCATAGATCAGCAAAACATGAATCGTGTTTATAATACGACCACGATAATCCAACACTACTGTGTGAAAATTCCGTATAGTGAAAGGCAATGCCGATTATGGACTAGTCACCAATGGAATCAGACGAAGCAGTCAAGTATCAAAGAGCTTTCATTTTTTTAAACTATTATTTCATGCATGGGTCTTCGTTACCTGTTTCCGGGTCTCCAATGTTCGTTGCGTCGTCCATCAGTTGGGATTGAGGAACCTTTTCTTTATTGGCTTCGTCGATCTGTTTATGGCCAAGGAAGCTTGGTTGGTTAGTTGAAGATAGAAGCCTTGCCCACATCCTGTCTGTTATGACGACCATGTTTTGCTGTTCAGTAATACGCTGCACAAAAACAATTCATGTCAGTCGTTATTAAATAAACCTTGAGAACGATGCAAAGAAAAGAGTCGATGTTAAATAAATCCTATCCTAATGTCCCCACTGTAACTTGAACTCATGACCTTAACCACTTGCACCCGAGGGAACCATTGTTGCATAATGTGACATGAAAAATCTCATGTTGGAGATTTCTCCCGGGGCTGGGTGGCCGCCTAGTTGGGCACCTAATTTTATTATTTTACATGAACCTCAAACTATGACACAGTTAGATAATAGATGAGATATAAGTAAAATCCTCAAACAACACAGTATGTTATATACTTAGAACTTAGATAAGTGCTGGCTCGGAAAAATAATTAAAACATTATAAGAAACATGGCACCTCAGCGGGTGCCAATTTTCTGGGGCTGATTACATGCCTTTTTGGTTTTGGGTCGGCTCTAGGCCAATATTTGCAACATTAGATAAATGTAGAATTGCATATAACGTCGCATCAAAGGGCTAATGCAGGATGAAATATGTGGACCTACAAGAAGCCTCTGCACTTCATATAGCATTCAGTGCAACTAGAATATTTGGGCAAACAATGCCCCATTAGATTTGACTGATTCATCAAGTTCTGTAATTTTGACAAATGAAAGGCTATGTTCGTAATTGAACTTACATTGAATGGAATGTACGTGTGCCGACCATTCACAAGTCCACTTGTGAAGCCCGTGAAACCTGACATTGCTCCATGAACGGCGCTTTGAGCAAGGAGTGTGCAGTATACATTGTCAGATGCATTGCTAGGAATAGCACGGATCATGTAAGTCGGATCTACAAAAACATTGAATTATTTTCATATTCCCAATAAATGGGATAAATAACATCCTTTGCTGAACTTACCTATGTATTTTAGAGTGATGAGTTTCTTTTCCTTTGAGAAGTGCTCCTGTGAAAAAGGGAAATTGGATTAAACAGAGGAAATATGAACTAATATTGCTTCAGCCTTGCCTTGAATGAATTCAGTTCAGCCTCACTCAAGAGAGAAGGTAGAAAATGAAAATATTAAAGAATATATTTGCTGTTTCAGCCATAAGGAAAAGGAGATCAATATTGAGAAAATAAAAATATTCTGGATCGCAATTATTAGCACAAATTAGTGGTATACAAGTATTTTGAAAGAGAAAAATCACGTGACACAATCTGAGCATGATCCATACCTTAATTTTTTCAGAAAGCCATAACCCTACGTCTTGAAGTAGTTTGTTCCCTGAAGCATCCTGTTCATCTTTAGCAGCAAGAAGATCCTGTCCTGCTCCTTCAGCAATGACGATGACCATGTGTCCATTTTCTTTAAGCCTCTTCCAAATATATTCAAAAAGTCCACCCGGTCCTTCTAGATAAAATGGTGATTCGGGTATCAAACAGCAGTCAACATCTCGGCTAGCCAGTGTAGCATACATCGCAATAAATCCTATATAAATTATAGGGTGAAGTTAGAGGATAATAGTAAAGAGCCAGTGTGAAATAAACTTCATCAATGAGTTCATTAATGTAACTGGAGTTGAAAGGTGGGGGCTATTCAGTATTTTTTTTCTCTCTCTCAATAGTTTTATGTAATTTATCTTACCACTGTAGCGGCCCATTAATTTTACTACACCAATTCCATTTTCTGCACTCTCAGCCTCAACATGCGCAGCATTAATTGCACGTTGAGCTTCCTCTACAGCCGTATCAAAACCAAATGACTTGTCAATAACCTGATAAGAGAAGCCAGTTGAAACTGAATCTTGTCAAAATTGAAATGGAACAATTCTAGTGGACACACCAAACATCATCAACCATTTTGACGGAAGATCAATATGACCAATATTTGGAAAAACAGACTCATTTTGCAGGGCCCACCCAGTGCAACTACACATTCTCTATTAGTGAAATTTTCTATATTTTGAAATTTTTTCCTTCAAGTTATCCATAAATCCATAGGTAAATCCATTCGATGAATGAGAGAAAACCGTCAACTCATATAAATGATGCAAGGCAAGTACCGGTATGTCATTGTCAATTGTCTTGGGAATCCCAGCAACTGCAACCTTTAAACCCCGCTTACGAATCTCCTGGAAAATGAAAACAAGGTGATGAGGAATCTCCATAAAAGTTGTTGCATGTATCAGTGTAATAGAAGTCAGAAACTTTTTCTTTTTAACAACAAAAAAATTAATGGGATAAGGAGAGTGGGGGTATCAAACATAAGAGCTATTAATCCTCGAGCACTAGATATGGTTGATCCCATAACTTGGATGAAGTTGAAGGTGCATAAGTCAATGACTTTGGCCTTCTAATAATTGGTCTCACATATTTTGTACATTAGAATGCAATATTCCCCTAAAAAGGATTACCTCATATATTACAGCTGCTCCTTTTTGGGTACCATCCCCTCCAATTATGTAGACCTGAGCTACTACCATTTTCATCAGTTCCAAAATAAAGTCCAGTACAGACAGATACACTGGTGCATTGATAAGGGTTACATCAGCTGTAAAACAATTCTACCCGTAGAAAGCGTGATCAAAATTTACCTGATTAATTCCACGGTCCTGAATACTGTCAACTATTTTCATGGTATCATGACCACCACGAGAAGTTCCGAGGATGGTTCCACCACGCTTATGTATGTCATCTACAATCTTGGGCGACAAAGAAATGGTGTTCTTTGAATAAAAACCCCTGTAGCCATCCTAAGAGAATAGCCTGTGCATTAGGAGAACATAAAACAAGAAATAATGAAAGCATTACTCTTATGAAGATTTAAAGAGTTCAACCAATAGCAGCCCAGGGTCATGTGAAAGGTTTGCTACAAATTATAAGGGCATCATGCTATTATATTGACTAGGTTGCCACCTCCACAATGCACAGCGCATATCCATTGTTTTTAATAATTGGCCAACAAATAAATAAACATAAAGATAATTGTTATTTGAATTTATATTTGATTTCAAACATAACTCTAATCTTATAAAAACAAATAATATTTATTGAATATTTGTCTTTATACTGTGGGACTCTGGATTAAAGAAAAGCGTCATTATTTACTCCATAATTTGAGGATCAAAAATAAGGTCAATTCGCCATTTTATTAAGTCATTTATTTCCTAATCAAAAGAATGAGTTTCACAAAATATGAATTCATGTATTGCTTCCCATAATTTTGTTTATACCATAATCCAAGTGTTCAAATTTGGAGGTCTTTTAGGTGAGGAAAGGAGAAAGATTCATATACAAGCCTATCTCCTCAAAATTCCAAGAGCACATTTCCCTAAAATATTCAAACATTAATTGCAACGCTTTATTTTCCTGTTTGAGAGCTATAAGCTCTCTACATTGTGGATTTGGATCCCCTGTGTGCTTGGTGGTGTTGTGCACAAATCCTCCAACTAAAAATCAAACTCTTTTTTTTTACTTTGAACCTTCAAAATTCAATATGACAATATCAAACCAACAAAGAAGGTGCTGATGTTCCTGGATCTTTATTTTTTAAAAAATCTTTTAGATATCAAATGAATGGCTACTTTTGTTTTTAATATATATGATCTTATTAACAGCATTTCTTAACATACTGATGTTTTAATCCATGCGTAGCACCCTTTTAAACATCGAAACCAGCAGGAAATACGACTTACAATAATCCCATCGATTTTTGTGACACCATACATATAATCGAGGCTATGCACAATCTCCCTGATCACTGTATTTAGGCCAGGACAGAGACCCCCGCACGTCACAATACAAGCATTTACTTCTTCTGGAGTAAAGTATATCTGCATAACATTGTTGCATTCAGTTTCTGGAGTTCCCAATCTTAAAGACTCGAACACAATAAAAAGTAAGATTTACCTTTTGACGTGGTCCAGCTCGCCGGAAATGTATTCCTCTAGGGGTGTCCTTGTGAACAACAATCTGCAGAGGAGAAGCATAAATGGTCCCAGTGCGGTAAAAACAGCCTACCATTTAACTAGGGGGCTAGAGGAATATAACTAAGACCTTATTTAAAATTCAATACCTTTTGAGGTACACTATCATCCATGTCGACAAAGTACTGCCTGAAATCATAAAAATTGCAGCAACTTATTGTAGTGAACAAACAAACGTAGGAATCAACAGGGTAGAGGCAGAATAGTATGTAACTCACTTAACAACTGAATATGCAGGATTCAATCGCAGCGGATTGGGATAGGTCTGCCAGACAATTAAAGCACCAATGTCAATGTTCACTTCTTCAGTTCCTCTATAATTCTATCCATGAATCTCATGTTTAAATTTTGCCAGCTTTAGAAACTACTTTTGTTTCTCTTCTACCGTGAGATATTTGAATACTCAAACCTTCAATTTCGAAGAAAGCATCAAACATCCCCCAAAAAATAATGTACGTTCATCCAATAAATGTAAGGATTCAAAATCAAAAATCATCAAATAGCCACACATCAATTAAATCATCCAGCAGTAATTGCATCGAAAGCTTAAAAACAAACAAATCATCATCCACCAACTCACGCGGAGCCAGTATTCGGCGTCACTATCACGCAAACTTCAACATTCCGCATCTAACTACAACACACACTCCGTCACTAAAACCACACCAATTCAGTCAAATCGCCGCAAACAAATCCACCAAAACCATACAAACTATCACGCAATGGATTTAGCGCGGCAGCATTTCCAGCAGAAGCAATCGCTCAACATCAACACCGATTTAGCAAAGCAACACTCGAGCACGGAATAGATAC
>AYJT01091794.1:0-14770 GCA_001278415.1 Ocimum tenuiflorum | reverse complement strand
ATGCATATATAGTTATAATATTATGCATGTAGAGTTATAACATTATGCATGATTTTAAATTTGTAGAATAATAACCGTCAGATATAAAAAATGGATGGATAAGATTTATTATTATTTATCACTTAATAAACACTTATCATTTGATTATAAATCTCTATATATATATATATTAATATTTGTTTCATTGATGGAGGCTTGGAGCTGTTGAAGCTTTAGTGCTTAAATATTAGCTGGGTTTTCGAACGTTAACTTTATTACATTTTTAGCCTGTCAACTGTGTTAAAATTACTCTTTATTATGGAAAACAGGGTCTAATTTCAAAGAAATCATAATATATTTATGAAGATGTATGAAATTATGGTTAGCATGAACTAGTACAGTTAATCTCAAAAGAATACTGCACGGGCCATTGTTAACATCTGGCAATAAAAATAAATTAAATAAATATACAAAAAATGTATATGTATTTGTATTTGTATTTAATCTGGTATCCCAAAACAAAAGTGTTCATTCAGCACAAATAAGGTTGACCGGCTTTTTTTAGGCCTTTCGGACCAAAATTCCGACCCGGGCCATAAACTACCGATCTCGTTCCCGTTGCAACTGTACTATTCATAAGCAAAATCCTAATACTGCATCAGATTAAAGAGAAAATAACTGAATTGCTGATATACAAAGAAGTATTTGTTAGTTTACATATTGCCAGTTGATGAAGTTCTTGAATCTGGGTTCGAGTCAAGAGAGATCTTGGGACTGAACCGCATCGAATTACTTACTACCGAGAGTGAATGCACTGGTTGTGTATGATGATCTGAGTGTATCCTCTCACTCTTGCTTCCCACTTCGATCCCACTTGTCAGTGTGTGAGATGAATCAATCATGTCGCCTTCAAGTATTCGGAGAACCTACACAAGTATTAACTATGACATGTTGGTCCTATAGATGCTACATCTGGTGAAATATATAATTTTAAAAAAAATCGTGCATGACATTTGGGGTGACCTGAGACATTCGAGGTCTAGCATGAGGCTCCCTACGAAGACACAGAGACGCTGCGTGCAACATGAAGTAAAGTTGGGGCTCCGAGTAGTTGCTCCCCAACCGTGGATCGACGAGCTCACCGTAGGCCTGAGCTTCCAGCAAAGGTCGAACCTATAAATCATGATCCAAGTAAGATAGATCACAGGGGAATCAAGACATGAGAATGCTTTGATGAGGCTCACCCATTCGGTGAGGCATTGCTGCCCCTTTGGCCTCTTGAGGTCCACAGCTTTTAGGGCGGATACGAGCTCCACCAGTACCACGCCAAATGAGTAAACATCGGCCTTTTCCGTTATCTGCCCACTCTGAGTGTACTCAGGAGCCAAGTACCTGAAGTTGGACATTATACTGTTGTGAGTTTGATGCTGCTACACAGCATATATAGAAATATAGATAGATATCTCAAAAGTTACCCAAATGTCCCGATAACTCTAGTATCGACTCCTTTCCGACCATCACGTTGCCATCGAGCTAGCCCAAAGTCTCCCACCTTCAACAAAATCAAGCAGTCCCACTCAGACCAATCTCAATTGCTATGAAAAGCATTGAAATGCGTGAAAATGTAGGTGAAATATACCAAGGGCTCAAAATCATGAGTAATGAGGATGTTGTTGGGCCGCATATCGCGATGCACAATGCAACCAACTCTGCATTCTTCATGTAGATATCTCAGTCCTCGCGCTGCACCAACTGCAATCTTCTGACGCGCACTCCACGACAGCGTATCCTGATGCCGCCCTAGACATAAAACATGCGTTTCCAGGATAAGGGCAAAACTACAAGAAATAAACAAATAAAGTTTGAGCAAAGGGAAACATGATATCTGCTCATATATATACCATAAAGATGATAATCGAGAGCTCCGTTGCAGATGTACTCGTAGACCAGCAACCTCCTACCATCTTCGATGCAGAAACCAATCAACATCACAACATTACGGTGCTGTGCACAGCTCAGCACTTCAACCTCAGAGCAAAATTCTTTATCACCTTGACTACTTGCCAATTTGTGCTGCTTCACTGCTATTGCCTGCCCATCAGGAAGCACTCCTCGGTGAACTGATCCATACCCTCCTTCGGCTAAGAAGTTAACTTCTGAAAACCCCCCCGTTGCCAGCTCCAGGTCCGCATATGTGAACCATCTTGGAGGCTTTCCAAATGCAGGAGACTTATGTTGGCATATCGAACACAGTGGAGGAGGCCCGGGAGGTGCTTTTCTTGACAGTGAAATCACCTCCCTCAAATTGCAGTTGAAATCTATACAACTCTTATAGCTTGGGGATCCGAATACTGCGTCTTCGTGTGGTCGACTGAGCTTTCTGGGCACAGACTCGGCCGTAGAATCAAGCTCATCTAGACCGAGAATTTGTTTAATCCATGGTTGGAACTTCAACTTTTCACTAGGGGACAGATTTGTGTAGTTACTCTCTGAAACAACTTCACCATGAGTTGGGTCTTGTTTCACCAGGAATCTTTCGGGTTTCTCCTTTCCCGTGATGGAGAGAGGCGAAGCACCGAGTTCAGAGCCGGAAACTGATGAAGTTCCGGCTTCTGTGGCGGTGAATGCACCGGGACTACTAGATGGGGTTACAAGGTGACCGTGAGGTGAACTCAAAGGTTCGGCTTTACTTTTGAAGCTCGCTGTCTCTGGTTGCCTTGAAGCAGATCCAACTAGGTTTAGGCGGAGAACCTTCGGCTGTGAATGCTTCATAACAACAATGTTGCATTGCAGCTGCTCCATACAATGCTTCTTCTCATGATTAAGCTGCCTGCTAGCACATGAGCTTGAGCTAGAAATCGAGTAATTCTTGAAAGATATACGCAGGGTTTGCAGGTTTTACCTATCCAAAACAACCCAGTTAGCTTGAGCTAGCTTTGCCTCTGCAGCCACTGCTCCGCAGGGGTCATCGGAGACGATTTTGATCTTTATACTAATCTGAAGATATGATATAATCAGCAAAACCGTAGATCAGCAATACAATCAAGAATCAGATGCAAGCTTCACCTTTGTAGCATCATAAACACCATGAAGCTGATGAATCATCCTGCAGCAGCAATCATGAATTTTCGATCTCGCGTCTGCATCTGCAACTGAGTGTGACCTCCTGTGGCGACTGGCACAGTCTACAGAAAGTCTTGGTAACCCCCAAAATCGACCTGTTAATAAGTTCAAGATCAGGCAAAAACCATGTCTATCAGAATTATATGTACAGCTAATAATTCAAACATTCAAGCAGGACAGGATAGTATTATATGATTTTTAGAAGAAATTTTGACCATGAGCATGTACGCAGTTAAGCGCAAGAAGGGTAATGGTGTCTCCAGGCTGAGCAACATGAGTGAGTGCCCAATGCAAAGCAGATTTGGGGATCTCCTTTGCTGCCTTAACGGCCACCACGACCTTGGCAACATCGTCTTGTTTCCCTCCTCTTTCTTCACTCATTACAAATCAAACTATTGAATACCACTTCTAGAAGTGGCAAGAATCACAGTGCCCTCCCAAGGGATCAAAGTTCAAAAAATATTTGAAATTTTGCTCACGAGAAATAGCAACTAAATATCATGTGCGATGTTATGCCTCCAACCCCACAACCAAAGTAGTGATTCCTCTCTCGAAACTAAACGCCATTGGAGATTAATAGAAGTCCTCTGCAACAGTAATCGGTGTATCATTCAACATCTACAGCACTGAAATGAACAAAAGAGCAAGAGTTTAACACATATCCATGAGTTAGGCACATGAACTCGTACAGCACAAAAAGGAAACCAAATAATAGGCTGTCTTCTGATAAGAGATTTCGGAAAAATTGAAAAACAAAAAGAAAAGGAAGGAGCCTTTGGTGAATGAGTCCTCTCTCTCTCTCTCTCACCATTACCAATAATTGGAATGCTGGTGAATGTGGAAGTCAGATTCTCTTGCAAAATCCAAGATCCTTCTTTTCTCACTCCAAATTAAAATAATGAATCTCTTTGGCCTTTCTCGTTAAACAAATACTCACTTCCTTCCAAATCACAAAATTCCATAAACCCATTATTTTTTTAATTTTCAGTCTCTGAGTTATCAATTCAATCTTCTGTTACAAAAGCCTAAATCTCAACCATTTCCATTTCCTACAAAACCCCCGCACGCCATTCAGCATATATACTGCACATATGTGTAACATATAGACACAAGCAATACGGGCAAAAGAGTATTGGGTCTTTGTTGGCTGTATCTGCTTTACTTGTATCTTCCATCACATCACAACAGCTAAACAACAATGACGCTCATAACAAGATGACACCAAGCAAAGATAGAATAGGCTCCTCTCTGTGTGTGTGTGAGAGAGAGAGAGATGTTACATGGGATGAAATATGAAGAAGAAGAACCTCAACATTGAAAAACTCACCGCAAAATTGCTCCAATTTATCATATAAAAACAACCAAAAAAGCCCAGACCAAATAATGTAGTAAAACTACTTCTTTTGTGTCTCTCAAAAAAAAAAAAAAAACTACTTCTTTTGTGCTTGACGTTTGTTGAAAGAAAAACCGCTGTGTGCGTGAGTGTTCAGGTGAGAGAAACAATGCTGTTACACTTACAAGTTAACAACGTCATAGAAAAATCACACATGAAGAGGAAGATGTACAAAGAATTCGTAAAGACGCGCATGAGGTGTGAAATTTCTTACAATCTCGTATCTCTTTCACTGAATTTTACTGTTTTCGGACAATGTCGCACTCAAGTGTTCTTTTTTCTCGAGAGCTTTTGTCGCAATTCAATTACATCCATGAAAAAGGTGAAAACATTAAATGGTTTTCTGATCCAACTTGTGTCAATCTGCATGCTATTTTATTACCGATTGTTAAAGTGGACTACCAAAAAGCGCAAAAGGAAAAATTCTCATAAAATAACTTTCCGGAAAAGTGAGACTTGTAAGAAGGACCCTTTGACTCTTTCTAGATTTAATATAAACTTCATAAAATCTTTTCAAAATTTGAAATTTAATTTGTCAACGTCACCTGTGCTACTACTAGATTATCACAGCATAATTGGTAGATTATTCGATGGATTATGTCTCTCATGAAATCCATCATGGTGTAATTAATTTGTTTGCTATTCTACTGAATCAGACTTTAATCAAAATAATATTTCGTTAAAAAGAAATTTAAAAAATATTGTTGCAACGCAATTTAAAACATAAAACAGGGACATAAATGCGACCGTATATTACTTTATTAAAAAAAATAAGACTGCCCCATATTTATATATTGAGGAATAAAAGAAATTAAAATCTAATGTCACACATAATAATTTAAGAATATCGTATCTTATTATGATTCTGGCTTCATATATAACTAGAACTAGTACAGAGAGAGAAGAAAATGGAACTTCAAATTTTGAATTTCTTAGTCGTTTTCAAATTAATCTCAATTTTCTATTTATAGTTATTGAAAAAAGAAAAGTAATTTTAAAACAATCAATTAACTTGCATAGTTGCTATTATAAATATTTATTGGCTATGTTTCAAAAATATTGACGGCACTGAAGTATATGATCTCACAATTTTGTAATAAAATTGCGGCTCAATCAATTAAGTCACAAAGCGAGTCGTATTTTCAAAACTAAATTAAGATAAATAATAATTTTCCCTTTAATGATGGTGTGATTTCATAAATTGAAGTTAGTTGTTGTCAATTAGATTACGAGTTAAAAGAAATTGTGAATTACACGAATATAATATATTTTTATGTTGCAACATTGCAAGTAATAGCAATTGCAACCTCATTATTTTTATTTGATACAATATTTAAAAATTTAAACTTAACAATCGTTTACAATATTTTTATTACCTAAAAAGTCATTAAGATATGCGTGGAATGATTTCCCGTGTTAGTCAAATTAAACTGCAGGCTCCACTTCTAGTAGTGTCCTTCCATCCATTCCTTTAAGTTTCAATCTTGCGACCATATTCATCCGAAATCCAAATATTTTGATTTCATGGGATGATAGACGCCAATTTAATATATCAATAAAAGACATGAAAATATTACCATAAATTTGCACGTATGAATAGTTGACAGAATTATAGCCCCAAGAGTCTGAGACACAATCACACAATTATAAAATTTCTAAATAATAAACATCAATTTGTTAGATGTGAAAATTGAGGTTATTATCAGCATGTAATTTAGGGGAATAACAAAGTGGAAACAACATAAAGGTCTGTTTGGCTGGCGGACAATCACTGCAGTGGAATCAGCTTTAGTAAAAGAAAGTTGAAATTATTTAATCAGATTGTGACACTGGAATAGCTTGTTTAAGAATCGGATTTATCGGTGGCCCCACGCCTTTGCATTAATATTTGTCATTTTTGGAATGTTGCAATTAGTCAAAACTTTTTATAGCAAAAAAATTTAATGATTTCCAAGCATTATTTGATCATTCATTCACAGGGAAAATGACTTTTGGAGCAATATCTTACGTTTAACATATATTTGCCACATATCTAATTAATTAACCCCATTTGGAACGACTACACTAAATTTGAGCCCCAATTCCACCGTCATTTGGATTTAGGTCTAGTGGGATTTATTATCTATAAGATCATTTACTGAAGGTGGGCTCATTTTTACATCAAACATTGGACAAGGTTTGGTAGTTAAAGTGCCTATTTTAAACAAACACAAATTATGGTGTACAAGAATCATATTTATGGGTTCCCATTTTGTGCCACAAATAAATCCAATTCAAGTATAATCTTTATTACTAAAAAGTGTAAGAATTATTATACAAGAGAAATATGTTCTCAAATAAAATAAAAAGGCAATATCATTTTCATAATTATTGAGACATCATATGCATTGAAGAACATAACTTTCTAATTTTGGGATCCTTGATTCTAGGATAACCTCCACTCAAAACATCCGTTAACAAAAATTGTGTTTTTCCTCCACAAACTTCAAAATCTGTTTTTCCCCTTACTCTCCATTGACTTTCCCCCCAAATATTTTCTAACATCAAATTATTCCAAAGCAACGAATCTCCACAACATTTTTCTTGAACAAACACATTAATTTTTACCACTCTCTCGTCCATATCGCTTTTTCCACCAACATCTTCATCAATTTCAACCTGGTCTTGATCAGGTTTGAATTATGTTGGCATCAATTCCCCCAACACGATCACACTATACACGGTATGAATAATAAATTTATACTAAATATCACGTCCAAAACAATCCAATCAAGATTGAGAATCTTTCATTCTCCTTGATTGGAAAATCGGGTCAAAATTGACATTTGATGGCTTACAAATCTCAACTATCCGAATCTCCAATCTACCAAAAGGCAGCGCAAGCAACAGCGACAAGCGTGTACCAGGCATACGTGTCAGGTAATTGGCGCAACGTAACAGTCACGTGGGGCAAGGTCCTCATGAGCTATTCTCTAAGCATATCCATTGACAGCCTCGATCAAAACGACGTTGTTTACACGTGTAAGATTGAGATAAAACCTTGGCATTTCTGGGCCAAGAAGGGGTACAAAAGCTTCCAAGTTGATGGTATTCAACTTGAGGCCTATTGGGACTTGAAATCCGCCAAATTCTCGGGCAGTCCCGAGCCTATCTCGGATTATTACGTAGCCCTAGTAGCAGTCAATGAAGTCGTTCTGTTACTGGGCGACAATAGCACAAAAGCATATAAACGAACCAAAGCCAAGCCTGGGCTAGCAGATGCAGTGATGTTTTATAAAAAAGAAAACGTGTTTGAGAAGAAGTCATTCTCAACGAGAGCTAGATTCGATCAGAGAAAACGGGAACACGACATCGTAGTGGAGAGCTCGACTTCTGGGGAGAAGGATCCAGAAATGTGGATAAGTATAGATGGGATAATATTGATCCACATTCAAAATTTGCAATGGAAATTTAGGGGGAATCAGACGGTTATGGTGAACAAGCAGGCAATTGAGGTGTTTTGGGATGTGTACGCGTGGCTGTTTTGTGCGCCAGGGACCCACCACGGGTTGTTTATATTTAAATCAAGTGAGTTAGAGTCGGAGGATGATGATAACGACTCGAGCTTGAGCTTGAGCGAGAGCTTGTACAGCGAGAGCCAATGTAGTGGCGTGAGCAGATATTATTCGGTGCAAGGTGGGGACACCAGGGGAGGCTTGGAGTTTACCCTCTATCTCTATGCATGGAAGATTGAGTGAGGAATCCATCTGTAATTAGGGTTTTGTGTCTACTGACATTTTACTTTTCAAATTGCTTTTTAATTTCTTCACTCTCGATATTGATAATTTAATCAACTTCATTCCATTCTATCATCTAAACTTATCAATATTACATTTTGATATCTTAATTGTTAAATTCTCACAAATTGTATTAATTATGACCATATATATTGTCATTTCAAAACAAATGAAAATTTATCGAGCTAGTGAGTGTCGCGAGACAAAATCATTTGACAAGTTTTATGCATGTACGTGTTCTTATAGCCTCTTGCTTTATTCCATTGCATTATGTCAGATTAAGTCTCCTTTTTAAAATAAAACCATCAGATTTCATCCAAACACATAAATACTGCAAATTATGATTGTCCAACAACAAATTACATCAAATATTTTCTTTTTAACCTGATAACGTCCCTGGCTGTTTTAATTTATATATGATATTTTAATTTCTGAAGAATGAACTGAGCTCAAGGTTTTATTAAATTAATATTAGTGGTTGTGTGATATATTAGTAAATAAAAGAAATTAAACTAATATTAATGATGGTGTGATAAATTAATAAATAAAAAAATTAAAATAATATGTCGGTTTAAATAATTTAGACATATCTAAATAACTTATATATACCAATCTAAAACCCAAATTCGCTCTAAACCTTAAACCCCAAGGCCGCCTAAATAATTAAACGGTTTGGCAAGAGACATTCTCAAATAATATTAGTAGTGATGTAATAAATAAGTAAATAAAAGAAATTAAAAAATAATATTAATTATGATTTGATGATTATGAGAGGTTATTGAATAGAACACAATCTACAACTTTTAAAATAGATATATAGATATATGGATTTCTTACTGCATGCATGAAGAGGATTTTCTCTCCAAATGAACCAATTAACTACTCTATTTTAATATATTAGTTTATGATACTCTCAATTTTTTTTTAAAAAAATAGTTAAATGTAATTAACCAATATAAGTTAATTAAATATTTATTATTAAATAATTTTGATATGATATTATGTTAAATTTGTTTGTAAAAGATTTTTATGTTGTGACAAACTAGTCTATATATATATATTAACTTTAAACCGGATACTAAATATAGAAGATTGAATTATATTAATTGTATGTTAAATAAAACATTGAGTTCATTAATTGTTAAATAAAACTTTACTTATATAGCATAATTTCGAATTTATTCCTCAAAAGAATTGATTTTAAATTCCACAAATATGCTCATTGTGAAAATAAAAAAAGTATTATATAATTTATAATTCCATAAAATATACTTATCTTAAATTTTAAAAAAGTATAAATATATTCTATGAATTTGTCTTCGTCAGTTAAAAGTACATTTGCTTCGATAACTCAATAAACTTACAATTAATCAATATTGACTTGACAATCTATTACAAATTATAAATAACATGTAAGATCAAATCTGTATAGTACATAAAGTTCACGTATTATCATTTTTTCAAAATTTGATTCTTTTAAGTTTTAATGTTAAGTTTCTTAAAATCTGCATATGCATTCAATTACATTATTATGTACAAATTAAGAGATCATCAATTACGTTGGTATTTTCTAACAATCCCTTAAATCAAGGGATTGTTACATTATTAATTAATTCACTTATACACTATAATTTTCGATTAATATTCTCTGATATATATTTAATTAATTAATTGTGGGATGAGATTTTACATGCATATTAATATTTTATGCATTAAAACTATTTTACGTGAGATAATGAGAGATAGTGATATATCTATTCCATTTACACCAATATATACATATACTTTGATAATAAGTTTTCTAACATATAATTAATGAAATTTAATTGGTAGATTCGAATCACATTTATTAAAAAATTTCAATCATGAATTATGCTTTAAAATTGTTTCAGTTTAATGTTTGAATTGTAATGCGTTGCTGCGAAGCAATTACTAGAATTTTGGCCAAATATTCATGGGAAGAATATTTCTTTTATATATATTTCATACATTTGAATAACTAGATAATAATATTGAATCGATTTAAAAAAAAAGGTATATATTAGAATTTTGGCCAAATATTCATTATTTCTTTTATATATATTTCATATATTTGAATAACTAAATAATAATATTGAATCCATTTTTTAAAAAAAGGTATATATCTTGTTCCAATTAAATTATATGAAATGATTGCTTTAATGCAAACGTTATCATATCCACTTTAGAAAATAATTATCCTTTGGAAACTAATTCAAATCCCGTTCAACAAATTTTTATTTAACGGAATTCAAACCACATTAAATTTTTTCAAAAATATATTGCCTTATATATATTAATAAGAATTTAAATTTTACTTAATTTTGGTATTAAATCCCTTAACATATGTGGATATATAGAGGAAATCGTACCTAATTATATTTTACCATAATTATTTGTCGTTTGACACCATAAATATGATAGTATCTTTCGTAACTTTTCGTGCCATCATCATCCAAGTTTTCGATCTCCATCAACCATGTTTTTTTATTTGTTGTGTTCTGTTGATTATTTTCACAATGAGTCAATAGTATTACAAATTTGTTTTGTACATTTTTTTTCCTTGATGTAACTTTATTTAAGATATGTGTATCAATGATTATCATCTCAATACATATACAATTATAGGCATGACGCAACAAAATTTGCGAGCTTCTGATGAAATCATGAACTTTCACTTGCTTGTGTTGTTATATGCGATAATGTGAGTGTATAGTGTGTCCATTGTATTGATTGGATTTATTCATCTCCTTGACAGTGTGGGAGAAGTAGGTAGAAGAACTTGGTTCTGCTTTTCAACTCCCTTTTCACAATAGCATTTTCTTTCTATCTATGCTCATTCAAAGTCTATTTTTCTATTTTCTTATTGGTACTATGCTTTACCCACTGCTCATTTGCAAGTGTTCTCATGAATGTTAGGTGTTGAGAAATTCACAAAGAATGTTAGGTGGAAAACATAGTGAGAAGTCTTCACCAGGATCAATGGAGGTCTTTCGTTCAATTCTTTTGGCAATATTTGTATCTGTTTCCCTTAATTTTATGACAAAAGATCATTGGAATACATATCATACTTTAGGGAGATGAGGCTATGAATCATAAACCCTCAACAAAGTTATTGAAAGAAAGGTAAAATATTTGTATTAAAAAGACAATAGCTATGGATTAATGAAAAATTAATACGAATCAAGAAAAATGTTGCATCAAAATAATATGACATTTAATCAGTTTTGAATTGTATTTAGATGTTGCGACTTATTGGCAGAGAAAATCACCATTTAGCAGCCTCTTATCTAAATATAATTAGTTTCTTTCTTTTTCACTTTTCGTTGTAGTATTTTATTCATCAGATGTTTTTTTTTATTTAATCAATATTTAATCTATAAATGAGCAACCGACTATTTTATTTGGTTGTAATTGTTTTGTAACTCTATAACAGGAAATTAGGGGTTCAACCCATTTTTACTCTTTCCGATTATTCAAATTATTTATATTTTTAAAATTGATGGAAAAATTCTGAAAAAACAACAATATTTTATTGTTGTTAATGGATAAAATGATAATAATATATTCGTCCATTACACGTCATAATAATGCGAGTGAGACAACATTATGAAATATGTAAGTTTTTAAGTTTAATTAAATTTTATATTATGTTGTAATTATTTATTTAACACAATCTACATACTACTATTACAGTGAACATACTAAATATTAGGAGAATTACTGATATAGGACTCGAAAGATTGGTTATTGATTCAAGACCCAAAATATTGTAAGATTCTCGATTCAAGACTTCCCTATTTAACGGTATTAATAAATCATCCATCCAAAGAAAAATAATGTGACCGTTACATTACTACGTTAGCTAGATACGTCACCCCACAATTATATTGAATTAAAAAAAAACCTCCTTTTCTTCGTTCTCCAAGAATTATTCGGAATGAGCGAAGAATCATTCTCGGAAATGATTGTGTCAAGAAATCATGGTCATGGAGCGTTTTCCTTTCGTGATCTGAAAACGGCGCAAGTGGTGGTGAGAAGAAATTGAGGGTGAAGGCATGGGGTATTGTTGGTGGATGCAAGAAGTGCTCCATCAATGTAGTTGATATTGCGTTTGTGAAGAGAAGCGCGGACGGTGTCTATGGGATACAAGACCAATTTGGTCGTCATTTCTTTAATTTTATTTAATTATGGGCAATGTGTAGTTATGTAACAACTACACCATATTTTTCTAGATGGTTTATTAATACGGTTAAGCAGGGAGGCCTTGAAATTGGAATCTTACGATTTTTCGAGTCCTACATTGACAATTAATCTTTTAAGTCCTGAAATCGATAATTCTTCATATTTTCAGTATAAATAATTATTGTCGCATCGTGTGGGTGTAATACTATTTCTATATATCAACATTACCTAATAAAGAATCTTCATTCGATCCAGTCAGCTTCGTAGCATAATTCAGTTACAAACCACAACAATCCGAAGCGGATCATTATCTCGTTCCCTAAAATAAATTCATCCGCTTTTTTCTCATTTTTGTGTTTTTTGGACTTCCCAAAAATCAGTATTAGTTTCCAAATCCCATGAAATTCTCTCCCTCACCATCTCTCATCAATGTTGATTTTAATGAAGGCTGCATTTCGTTGCAGACAACTGTTTCCAACATTTGTAGGAGAGATTTAAAGCTGCAAAACTAGAATCAGTTTCATTGCTCAACCACAAACGCTTTCACATTTCTTCATGGATCAATAAAAACTCTCTCTCATGATGCCGAACAAACACCCCATTTGCCGCCATATGAAAATCCCATATCTTTTGCCTCGTTTCCCGTGATTTTCCTCGTACCTCTAATGGCTTCTGTTATTGCATTTTTGGCAAGAAAATCAGCTGCACGATCTTAGGTTCGAATTCATCCCATTCCATCTCTTCGTGTAATGTTTGATTGCAGCATTTTCCAAGGTTTCCCATTTGGTAAGGAACTAGCCCACGTTACGTTCCGAATTTCCATGACGTTCGTGGCTGAAATTATTCAATTCTTGCTGTAAAGATTGTATTTTTACTGGTTTGCCCATGTTCTGCAAAAGTCAAGTTTCTTTTTCTCTCCCACAATTTTGTTTACTTATTATACATCAGCAATGCTTCATAATTTTTTTTTTTCACTCACGCATATATATATATACATGGTGATGCGGGTGCTGAAATGCTGCATATTTTTTAATCTAGGATTTTGCAGCACTCTTTTTATTTAGTTGTTATCTTCATGTTAGGATCAACATAGTAAGGAATAGACAGTTTCCTGGTAGCTGGGAATTTTAGATTACATTAGAGATGCAATCAAAAGTGGGAAGTTTTAGCTCATTAGAGGAAGGGCAAGTTCCTCTCAAAACCATGCACCAATACAGCAAACTCTTACCTCTTAGACTACTACTTCTCTTCCTCTTGTTGGGAGTAGGCATAGGTTTTCTGTATATTAGTATGTATACATACCGGTATATCAATCTCCACAGTGTAGTTTCTTCGACTCAAACGCACAGCTGCGTTCAGGAACCAAAAAGTTTAGAGAGTTTGATAACTCCTCCATCGAGCCTCTTGCATGAAATGAATGATGATGAGCTCTTCTGGCGCGCCTCATTTGTGCTGGGGATTGAGAAGTACCCCTTCAAGAGGACTCCCAAGATTGCATTCATGTTCTTGACAAGAGGACCTCTGCCCCTTGCACCTTTGTGGGATAAGTTTTTCAAGGGGAATGAGAAGCTTTACTCGGTCTACATTCACTCGTTGCCTTCTTATGAGCCCGATTTTCGCCCTTCTTCAGCTTTCTACGGCAGGCAAATACCCAGCCAGGTATTGGATCAATAACTATCTTCTGTTTCCTTATAGTTGTTGAAGAATAATTCTTTAGATTTGTATATTTTGTCAGCTTCATATGTTGCTCATCTTCTTTACATTAGCTTTTTCTAGAATGTCATAAACTTTACCTGATTTAGACTGGTAAACAAGCTCATTCTTGAAATGAAATTTTGTGAGATCTTCTTTGGGTTCACTTTCTTGAATTTAACCTTATTTGGAAGTGGAGGTATGAAACTCCTCGCTGTCATGTTTACATAAGTTGTCAATTTTGTAGTCAGTTTCATCATGTATTGTATGTTTTCTGAAAGAAGCAACTTCTTGCGTGAAAGGCCCCTGATTTCATAAACTAGTATGGATACAATGCTGTCGAAAATGTCTCATTATTCAAGAAAATATTGCCTAAGCTAGTATAGCCATTCATAGTTTATGATTTATAATATAGCTTTCTTGTGCTTGTAAGGTTGCTGAGTGGGGAAACATAACCATGTGCGACGCAGAGAGGCGGCTCCTAGCAAACGCATTGCTCGACATCTCCAACGAGTGGTTTGTCCTCGTATCCGAAGCATGCATTCCCCTCAAAAACTTCACCACCATCTACACATACATCTCTGAGTCCCAGCAGAGCTTCATG
>AYJT01091777.1:0-13394 GCA_001278415.1 Ocimum tenuiflorum | reverse complement strand
TGTCTGGCGGCTTCCGACGCGATTGAGATGATCTGGAGAAGTCGATCGGATTTCCCGACGAAAAGTGACGGCAAACATTGTAAGATCGACTTGTAATTGCTTGTCGATCGCACAATTGCGAATTCCGATCGAAAATCAACTTCGATTATCATCCTCTCGTCTTCCGTTATCACGTCAATGTATTCATGTTCTCCTGATCGAGCATATAGAAACTAACAGATGAATTTCCAGATGACGATAATCGAATTGTTATAGATCGTGTGAAGAAGAAATCAAATTTGGTATAGGAATTTATCGTTTAGATAATGTTGATTCCTAATGTTTGAATAGTTAACAGATGTCTGAATTTTACGAACGTCGCTTTGTTTATTAAAAATATGATAATCCAAATTTTGAACTTCTCCACTAGACGGTTAGAGTGGAGTTGATAAGAAATCAAATAAGTCACCAATCATTTAGTCAAATTGCAATCAAATAGTTCGGCAAAATTTCCATAGAAGGAAAAAAGAGTTTACCAGCTGGAATGGAAGAAGTTTTCTCCCATTTGGATTTGCAAATTGAGGCGTTGTATCCAAGAGCAATTAGGCCATCAGTGACAATTTTTCTCAATTCGTCCCTTCTTTTATAAGTTTTGTTGTTCTTTTCAACGATTCTCGAAGTGTCTGCCAACAAATTCCTCTCCGCCACACTCGCGCACGGTATCAAACTCTACAATCAGAACAGCAAAAAGTTCAGAAAAAAAATCGACAGAAGAAACAAATTATTTACACCAGCAAAGGAAAAAGGGAAGATCGCAATACCTTGATACAATCGGAGGGATCGCTGTAATAAGAATTTGGTGCAAAAGAGTCTGAGAAGAAATCGAACTCGTCGTCGGAGTTGTCGTTGCTGTTGCCGTTGAAGCAGTTGCAGCGGTGACGGCCGCATTTCACGGCGGAGGCGGACGATTGTCTCTCGTTGTTGTCTTCAATGAAGTTCTGGACCATTTTATCTAAACAGAGGGAGCTCGGCTCAAATTCAAGCGTCGCCGGCGCCGTACCGCCGTCTTTCTCTCCTCCGGTCGGCTGCTTCTCAGCAGATGATGAAATCCTCATAACACTGTTGAACGGGCGGTCAAAAAGACGCTTCAACCGCGATTTCAACACCGGCGGCCTAACGGTGTCGTGCCGGATCGCATCGATCGGCTGGATTCTCATCGGAAAAGGCATTTCTCTTGTTAACAAATTAGTTAAAAATCACCAACAATTTCAGTGGCAGCAAAGTAAAAACACAATCTAGAATCTACGCTTCAAATTCAGCCTCATATTCCTATCGCACATCATTTCAACCCCACAGCATCCGATTACCACAAAAACTCAGACATATACAGAAAGGATAAAAACAAAATTGCAACAGAAACCAGTATTTACTTAAAAAGGAGAAAAACTTCTGTTAGGGTTTTTCACGAAACACGTGACGGTGGTGGAAGGAAACGCGAGCATTGTGCTTATATCGGAAGGAATAGAAACAGTTCGCCGGAATTTTCATTTTCCGGCGAGGCTAGAGTTGCCGGCGGTGATCTTACTAAGTAAGTAATGTTTTTTGTGCGTTGCGAGTCTCTGCTTTTTTCAAATGAGATTGATCTTTCTCTTCCTTTTATGTGCGCTAAGAAATGAGTGGGCGAGAGATTTTATATTGTAAGCAGCGCTGCATAGTGGGGCCCAGGATGCCACGTCGTATCTTTCCACTCGTGAATTATCCATACCCCTGTGCCATGATCGGATGTGACGAGCGTTACATTTTAACTTTGTAATTTTATCTCTGTTTGGTTATCAAAGATTTCAAAGTTATATGCTGCATCCAGTTCAATTTATGATGCTAAAGTAATTAAATAAAGTACCAAGACCAGCACTCTACTATTTTCTTCTTTTTAACTTTTTTTCTAGGTCAGGTCGACAAATTACGGGGAGCTATTGTAGTGAAAATTTTGTTTTTCTGTTATGGTTGATGATTAAGCAATATTGAAAAAATTAACTATAAAAGCAAATGTGTGCAAAATATTTTTCAATCTAAAAATGTTGATTAAAATTCAACCTTATTATCTTCCAATCGCAAATTACTTTCTGTATTATCCATATTTCGTGACAATAAGACGCATATTGTCGCTTAGATAAATGGATTTAAGTAAATTCATTTTTCTTTTTTATAGAGCTGAGGTCAAAGAAAGTGGGGGAACAAATCTAAACCTCCCTAATTAAAGAATTCTTTTTGTTAGAATTCGTGACCCAAAGGGGTGTGTAGAATATTCCAAAGGTCGATATATTCAATTTTAACAAAATTAAATAGTTTAGAGTCGTTCTATGTTTCGAGTAGATGAACATGATATATTTATTTTCCGTTGTAGTAAATAATGGTGGTGAGAAATGTGTAGGAACATATTTAATATGTTTAATTATCCCACATTAATTATTTAATCGAGGTTCGAAGGGTTAATAATGAGGTTAATCCCATTATGAAAATAACAAGTACGTTCATGGTAGTTATGTTTGGATGGCCACACGCGCGCGCCGCCGCCGCTCGCCCGCGCTCACGCCCAAACTTGGTGCGGTGGGCTTGGCCTTGGATCTTGGCGATTGATTTTTGGGCCTTGGGCCGGGCCCTGTGTTATACTTTTTGGGCCATAGACTAATTAGAGTTGAGCCACGAAGTTGGGCTATTTGGAGTCGGTCCAGTGAACGACACGTGGAACGTCAACGTGTGGAGGGCGTGTGCCTCCATGATGTGGCATGTGGTGGACGTGTGTCGGAGACGTTACGACGCGTGACGCACGTGCATGAACATTTTGTGCGCGTGGCACGACTGCGTGGTCGTTTCAAACCGTTCTGTCTCCCGATCTCCTGCGTGCCAGCGACACCATCATGTTGGTCAGACGCAAACGAAAAATCTTCCTTAATGAGGCGACGATCGAAACGGAAAGGTTGCCATATATGGCAGACGCTCCCCACATGGAACATAACTATAAATAGGCATGTCCAGATACGTTGCATGAACTGTTCTATATACCCTGAAAATTATTTCTGCATACATCTCTTTTGCAACACAGTACTCATCTCCGTCCAGTTCGCCGGAGCCTTCCAGTGTTCGATGTTGCTACTAGAAGGATGCCGGTCATTTTATCTTTGGAGACGATACGTCAGACCGAGAGCACTACCGGGGCGTAACTCATCTTGCGGGCAGAGGACTGCCCTTGACTTGATCGTTTGCTATTTTTTTTCGATCTCTATTTGGTTTCTTTGTATTATGTTTCTGTCTTTCAACTGTAACCTATTCCACAGGTCTTATACACTTGTTTTCAACACTTTTACACATGATAATTAGCCATTTTTTACACGATCATTAGCCATTGGATGTTTATGAATTAACAAATATTCTAATGTACACAATGTGTGTATTATATATATATTAAACTTTCGTCGAAAAGATTATAGAAATTACCTTTTAGTTTCGTATTATATATAATACGTGAAAAAATAATTTAAATTAAATGAGTTATATTCATTTAAATTTTTAAGTAATTATAAAGGAGAGAAAAAATAGAAGAGAGAAAAAATAAATAAATCTGGTGCATTTTTTTTACTTAAATAGTCTCATAAATTCGAAATATGCTACAAAATAAACGAAAGTATACAACATAAAAATCAAATCTGGACCACATATTGAAATTTTCAATGGGTGAAATTTCACTTTTATATTTCGCCAAAAAAATGTATTCTCATATAATCTCATATGGGCGCACACAATATTCAAGTGATAAGTAGTTGTTTATAAATGTCACGTTTGTTGATTAAATGATCGAGATCTGCTTAATAAGGCACATGCTATATATATGATAAAACAATATTTATTTTATAAAATGCATATTATAACAAAACAACATGCACTTTATCGAAGATCATCTTACCTGTCCATCTAACGTATAAATTTATACTTATTTTAGATTCCAATAGGTACCTAACATTATATCTCCACACACACACATATATACATACACATATGCGAGTTGTGAGTTGTGCATTTTTATATAATAAATTGTGCATTTGTGCGAAATACACAACTCGTCGAATAAAAATGCATGGTTATTAGTTTTTCTACCAAGAAGAGTCATCATATATATAATTACGAGCCAGTCGCTTTATCTATATATATATATGTATTAAAAAAATAACTATAATTCTTCTTGATGAAATAATTAATTATTATTCATTACGTGGTGTAATGCACCACACCCGAGGACCGAGCGAATCTCACCCGGACCGGACAAGTTACAACCATCGATGTTGAATGGCTTCCCAACAGACGGCTGACCCCACAAACAGACACAAGTCCTTTCCAACATGTTTTGTCCTCATTTGCACGCATCCTGAGAAACTTTCCAAGAGGTCACCCATCATAATTCTATCTCAGGTCAAGCACGCTTAACTTTAGAGTTTTCCTATATGAGAACCATAAAATATGATACTTCATGTTGGTATGAGTAGCTATATCAAATCATTTAAGCTCTTCTCAACTGTGTAGTTTCATTCCTACACAATCTCAGGATCCCTTTCATTCCGGTGCATAACCGGTTTATTAATGTATCTTTCTGCTCAACTATCGAGAGTCTTATGTGGGCTGCTCTTTGTCTGTGCCTCTTTCGCACCGACGATCACCCTTTCGCTCCGGCACCGGGTCGTTACAGTGAGTTATATTCTTACGTTAAGTTGTGTAGTATATTTTCAAACTTACAATATATTAGAATGAATTGCTTCTTTCAGTTACTAAATTCTAAAACACAATTAGTTACTATGTTGAGAAATTATTTTTTCACATTATCGTTGTTCATCCGCTGTAGCTAGGTCATTTTCAGATAGGAATATAAGTATAAGTTCACAAAAAATAAAAATTATGAAACATTTATCCTGAATCATCAGCCACACCACAAACATTTAAATCTTGAATTATAAATTTAAATAGTGTGAATATTACACAACATTTAATTAAATGAGAATATTTTATCATATTCTCATTAACCTCGGATTAGGACAACGAACGATGTGCCATTTGTTTTCACAAGGAGCAAGGGTTAAAGTAAATATCGTCCAATCAAAATTATTAAACGATAATTTTCATCTTCATTTATTTATTTTGGCGATAGACTGGTCCATGTGCATGGTACTTTCCTGGACTGCGAAACTAGCTGCATGCTTCCAAAATTACAACCATTAAGGGCGAAGGATTGCAACTACCCTGTATTTTCTTCAATTATATATCTTTTACTTTTAATTTTTTTGTAGGCTTCCAAAAATAATGTACTTTGAATATTATCCAAACACGCCACGATTCAAATAAATTATCAAAGTTGTACTTCCTCAATTTGTGACTAAAAATATTCTTCTATATATGCAACTTTATTTTGTACAATGTACTATAAATATAGCTTTATATATTTATTTTTGTGTAGAATATAAATACAACGGAGGAGACTGGCCATTTATCTTTTTAATATCTTTAATTAATATTTTCTTGAAATAATTGATGCATGCCAATTTGAAATGGGGTTTAATTAGAGATGCGTATTAATGGAGTGTGTATCAGTTAGAGGACGACGTTGTACATATTCATTATCCAATACCTATTAGGTAGTTAGGATCTTGATTTAAATTTTTATAAGTATGTTTTCCTATATAAATGTAACAATATTTATATTAATGGGTGCAAATTAGATAATTCAATTGCTTAAATTCAAGCTCATAAACTTTGAGTTTGATATTGAGCTCTAACAACTAGATTATCCGAAAGAAGTACATTGAGATTTGGAACATTAAGATGTCATTTTAGGATGCTCCACGATGCTAAAATCAAATATGTTAAATTTAAACCCTCCATCAAGTAAATGTGTGCGTGTGTTGCATTTATTTGTGAATTTCCTAAAATATATAGTTTTGCATCTTTATGAAATAAAAAAGTCCACTTGCCTGAACATGAATGTGTTTGAATTGTTTTTGTCATAATTTGGTTTTTCTATGTGCTGAAAGCCTGACCTAATATTAATTACAAAGTTTTTATATAACATTCTATTAGTTTTGAAATTGTAATGCATTTTTTTTTTAACTTTTGCATTTATAACATGCAATTTTTTTCCTAATTAATTGCAGCTGACTCGAAATTACATCCATGTGCAACCCAATATACCTTTACCTTTTCTTTTATTTCAATTTGTTCTTTGGGGATTTGCCATTATTCTCAAACCTACCAATTAAGTAAGAAAAGATGATGAATTATACGATAGAGCAGCGAGCTCCAATGAAAAGGCAAATGTCAATTTTGAACAATAAAAAAATAGTGTAACCAAATGAAGTACATAGTACTTTTCTCCAAGTACAACCACGCCAATAGTCATCTAAAACTTGGAAAACAGAAAATCTTACTATTGGTGACCATTTTCAGATAAATACAACAACATTTACTATATATACATAATTGCAGAATGTAGAATTCAACAAAACTAAATCCCGGATAAATCTATATAGTAGTGCGTGATTAATAGAATAATATACACTTTTAACTACATGCACTGGACGCAACAGGATTTCAGCTAGGAATTTATCAAAAATATAACAAGGCTAAAAAATTCAGTCTAGAAAATAATCATGTTTGGGTCAATCTTTTTGAAAACCTAATTGACTACGATGAAAAACAAGAAGGGTCCCCCCTTCTATCCATATTCAATTAATTAATTTGAGGGGGTGGGGGACCTATCTTGTACACTATTTTATTTAATTACCAACAACTTTATCGCCTTCCATTTATACATTCCATGGTCAAATACAAATTATGGGTTTGTCCAATAATTACAAATAATGCTTGAATGGAAAAGGATGGAACGCGAAGCATAAAGCGTACGTGTAAGAAAGGCACCTTGTAACAAAATACTAATTAAGTAAAATGTGAACGAGTTTTTGTCAAATGCTACTAGCTTAAATCGCATCATTCATCGAATATAATTTACTTTCTTAATATATAATCGATATATATTTATTTAGTTGGTGAAGGGTGCTATTTAGCAATTGTTGGATTTTACCCGAGTTTGTAAACAGAACACCGCCATCTTTCTTAGAATTATATATATTGCTTGTAAAGCAATCTCATCAGAAGTTCTATTGGACTTTTTTTTTTTCTTATTATTGTGGGCATAATTTACACTTTATGCTTATGATGCATTTATCACAAATTCGTGGTTTTTGTCCGATTTTTTCATGCAAACATATGCAATTAAGATTTCGTTTGAAAAATCACAAAATTACTTTTAATGTGATATATTATATACTAAAAAATTAATCGAGCGAGATATATTAAATTGAGATTTTCTGAAAATTGTAAACGAGTGAATCAATTGAATTAAGAATTTAAGATGAATACCCTTTTACAATTATAGTTTTAAATCATTACTTCTTACTTATTTAATCGAGAATAGTTACTTTATGAACGTATATATTAATCCCTTTGAAGTTTTGGTTATTTGGCCAATAATTTTTTTTTATTTTTATTTTTTTTGCAATATTTGGCCATTTAATAATTGAAATGTTCAATATATGGTTGAAACAGAAGTAAGCAAGATGACTTTTTTCAGAAGAGATGAGGAAATTAAATCTGTGGTATAATATAATGTGGAAAGCCTAATGTTTAGAATTGTCAATTATTTATGCCATCGACTCAGTGATGCCCTTTGACTCTGACAAATTAAAGTGTAGAAATGTACCTTATCTACTTCATTACAGAAGGTTATGTTTGAATTTACTTCCAAATTAGAAAATGTTAATGTTGATCATCCCCTATTTATAGCTTTTATCGTTGCTCTATTTATAGTTAAAAGCCAAAAGATCGAATTTGCTTGTTCATTATAACCAGGAATTCGTTTCTTTTGGCTTCACTTGCTCCCATTCTCTCCTTCTAAATTCATAGAATTACCCTCGTTGAAAAACATACAATGTGTTTGGAAATACACATCCCCTTTTTTATATAATAAAATCCACATCTACAACATCAGTTTGCATTACACGTACGTAAGCTCTCTATCTTCTCTCTCTTTGCAATAATAACGGTTTAGAAAAGTTTTTGCACGTTTAATTTCATGAAAATATGATCAATTTATTGAATAGAAGCATTGGGCGATACTGAATCTCATTCGTCAAAGTCAACCTATTGTTGCGTGAATTATCTATTCATTAAAAATATAAATTAGGTTATGCAGCAAGTTTTAATTTACTACAAATTAATATATAAACAATCTTAAATTGTGAAATTACTGGAATCACATTTATTCTGGCTGCTAAAATCCGAATAGACCGACCAATTAAATAGAAAAAATTCATAGATAATCGAAGCGTTGTCTTTCTTATATTATAGGTAGGTCTTGACGAGTTATCCATTTCTTTTTTTGACACTCTCACAGTTTGCAAATCCTTGACACCCACTGAGATTCACCATTTGCAATTCTCAGGACACTTTCCGAGATTCTTCCAATTTTTTCATTATCTGCATGCTGAGCGCATCTCCAACAGCTTATACCTTTCTTCAGAGCTCTAACACGCTAGCGCTCGCAATTCATAACTCTCATGAGACCATTTAAAACTTTCTCTCGAGTTGAAACTCGTATCTAGAATCTTTGATCTCGTTTTTACAATTCACCAAATACAAAAACGAGAGCCTTCTCATGAGCCTTATTTTTATCATCTCTCGAATAATTACTCGACCCCTAATACTTGAGCTTGGAGTGATGATGGGCTATTGTTAGGGAATTATACATTTCTCACTTACTACACATTTATCTCTTAAAATTCACACTGATTAATTTCTATGATGTACTCATACTGCATCGGGGCCCTTTTTTGCAAATTCTTTGATAAAGTTTTTTAACTTTTATGGAAGTCAGAAAAAGGGTTGCAACAAAGTGAATACAAAAGTAAAGGATTCTTAAAATTAATAAGTAGCCCATGTTCCCAAAAGTCATCAAAGAAAGAGATGATAATGAGCACTTAAGAGAATCAATAATTTCAATACATCATCACACTCTACTCTCATTAAAGTTTTGGCACAAAAAACAAAACTTATTTAAATGTATTTAGATTATTTGAACTTTGAATTTAATATGATTTTATTAATTATGCAAACGGAGAATTGACTTTTATGATTAATTATCAATAGCCAAACGTTCACTTACATTACTAATTATTCGTAATATATTAATTAACTAATTCAATTTTCAATTACATTATCTACTACAATGAATATTATTTTTTCAGGTGACAAAAAAATTGATTGTGTAGTATTTTTCAAAACGTGGCACCAAAAACGACGTCATTTAATATTTGTTCGAATTAGGCATTAACAGAGATGTCGCCACCTCTAAGCTTGAAAAGAGTTGTATGGGCACACTCCGTGAGAGCAATGTGGGCCTTGTGCTATCAAAAAATAGCTTTTGCTAGAACTCTTTTAGATCTTTAAATACAAGGAGTGGCTCAAATAAAGGACTCTGATAAGTGGCTTGGGAAGAGAGCCCCCATGAATGGCTTGGTAATCGGCTAGCGTTTATTTAGTAAAAATTTGTTTGAACTCAGTTCAATAATTCATACAACTTTGATCATAAATTTTAAAGCTTAACTCAAACTCAATAAGTAACGAAACAAATAAATATGCAAAAATAAAATTTGCTCAAAGCTTTTGAGCTCGACTTGATAAGTAAATAAAAAAGATTGAAGCATGAATATTAATGCTCGATAATATTCCAAACAAATTCAAATAGGTATTTTTTGGACTCAACTTCATTCATTTACATCCCTAGAATTTAGGTGAAACAGATGTAATATATGTCTGCCAAAATTTCATTGTTTATAATCTTTATATTTTTATACGAAGAGGACATATACAAACTATTTTTTATTTAAAATTTTTATATAATATTTAAATTAAAAATAACTCCTTCCATACGTGCCTACATAGACTCGGACCTTGATCTTTAAGATCATGAGACATGTGATTATTCATTGCACCTTGAGGTGATGATAAAAAATCTCATATAGTAAATTTCATGAACAATTCAAAACATCCCACGATAATTTTGTCTTTTCCGATAGAATCCAAGAACGCAATGACAAAAAAAAAAAAAAACGAAAGATGATATTTTCACATATATGTTTTATTGCTAGCCAAGTGTGTGAATATCCCACAATTATGGAAGATATAAAAGACTATACTTCCGACTTTATTCTTCAAACCACAAATTTCCTTCACCATACAAGGAGTGGGGTCTAAGACTAAAATCAAAATCAATGTCCTTTTCGTGAATAGCTAATTGCGGTTGGTTTTTTATTTTTATTTTGTGAGAATCAAATTACAGTTGAGATTAGTAGGTGTCGTTAATGAGATTATCGTGTGTGTGTGGGTGGGTCATATGTTTGCTTAACTTATATGTGAATAGACATGAAATTGCAAGTTGATAATGCAGATGTTGCGCTATATTTAGTGCATATCCCATCACATTGATAATTGATATAACCTGGACCCTTCAATTATTGCTCACCAATAATGTATATTCATTGGTCACAAAAAAATTTTTGAGGTCATATTCAATACCCATTTCATATTTTTCCTTGTGATTACTAATTGAATTAAGATTTCCTATACATAATTTTTGGATTAGTTGCATCTATCAACATCTCGTTTATTAAATTTATATTTGTAAACAGGTTTTAAAATATTGCAATTAATCCAAATAATTCTGATATACGTACTCAGTTTTGATAAAATTAAATGTTTAAATTATCACCATGATTACAATACTAATATATAAATATTTACTATATTTTCAAATTATTGTTATTGCTCCCTAGTTGTAATAAATGTATATTTTTTTATCAATATTTATTTCTTCTCCTAATTTTATGAAATTCAATTTTTCATTTATAAAAGATTCAAATTTTATTAGGTATAATGTCATCCACCAGTTTACAAAAGGATTGTAGAAAGGGTTTCAGGAGTATGAGAATAGATTGAATTGTAATCCGTGTCCGCGGCCTAGAGCCCGTTGGATGCATTTAACGTGGTCAATCTGGCTTTAATTCACCCTCGTTAAATCGGTAATTAATTGCTGCTTGAATTCTCCCTTAGATATCATACCTCTTAATTCTCCGATAATATTAATATCTAATAGAATGAATAACCTTCTCCACCCATTACTTCTTTTGAACATGTAATTTCGCACCCCATATTAGTAATTTATATAAATTCCATGCAAAATCTCAAAATATTTACTTGTAATTTTATCAACGAATATAACATCACATCTACAACATGAGACTTATATCGGGAATTAATCGCTTACATGTCGTTTGGAACAGGGGACCGTAAACAAACAATAGCGGTATAGAAACTGCAACAAATGATGAAGAACGGAACACCAACAAACCCAAAGCAAAATGCAAATAAAATAAAATAAAAGAACTTAAACAATCGAGTCAAGAGTCCTCTCCCATAAGATGAAATATGCGCTATCCAGTGCTCACAAATTTAACGTTTAGTCCCTAAAGCTCAATTTCATCCTCGACATTACAACAAAATAGATGATGATTGAGAATTGAGTTGCACAAAATATGCTCTTGCGGACCAAGCTCAAGCCTAAAGTCCAATTTCTAATATTCGAGGCCACAATTTGAGCACTCGGTGTTATGCATATCGGCCAAGGTGAGCCATAAAACGTGCATCTGTGGGTGCTTTCTCTGCCTGCACATTTTTCATGTACATTATTATTATTCTATCGTAGCTTATAAACTCAATTAAACAAGTTTAGTTTTTCAAAGTGGGATAGTTACATCCTTAAAAGTGATTCCTTAGTCTTAATTCACATCGGCTCAATATGTTATCAAACAGATATTTTAAAATTTTTGTATATCAATCATTAAAATTAAGAAAAAAATGCAGCCGATCAACTACGTAAACCGTAAATTGATTAGACTATTTAATTTCGAACATCTTAAGAGGCTCATAGATAATTCTTTTCAAACTTCATTCTTCATTACGAAATCTATTTGCTAATTGAAGTTGCCATGTTGGATTACATCATCGTATCAAGTAGAAACAATAAAATCGAATCATGCATTTCGGATGACCTAACATGTGGAGATGGATTAGTGACTGAAAAACACACAAGTTGAATTCATTTAATTCTTTTTTAGGTGGAACACGTCAAGTACGATTTTTTCCCGTTTGCAATATGACATATTATTGTTGTACAAAAATAGAGATTACTCAAAACAATGTGTGTCTCTTGCATAATTGTATTAATGATGTTTACACAAAACTGTTAAATATTTTACATGCTATTGCACAATAATACAGTAGTTTGTTTAGCCCTTAAACAATCTATCATTCGTCTTACTCTTTTATTATAGTCTTTCCTTTTAAGGAAATCTTGAAATAAAACACCATTTCCTAAAAGAGAACGTCTTTTCCCCCATATAAACACACACGCCCTCGTCCCTCTCATTCTGGTTTACTAACAAAACTAATGCGGTCAACATTAAGAAATTGTTTTGTCTTTATTTCTAATAATTTACCCATCCTAGTTTATTATTATGTTAAACACTTTAAAACGCAAGTAATTGCTCTAGTTTGTTTTCTTAAACCACTCCTTTTTTAGGCTTTAATCGTTTTGTCTTATTACACTATTTTCCATTCCTATGTACTATCACTTTTTCTGTACGAACCATAATATATAAAAGCACAATAAAACACTAAAATATAATAATTCAAATAATTCCCCGAGACCTATTTTTACTTGCAGAACGAAAACTAATCGCTTTCATGCATCTTATTTTTAGGGAAAGCATTGAAAATGCTAAAAGAAATTGCAAATTTCAATTGAAAACTATTTTTCGGACGGCACTCCCGTTAGATGATATACAAAGAAGAAAAATCTTGCTATGTATGTACGAGTACAAAAAAGCTATAACTAGAATTTATTGGGTTATATTTTAACAGTATGCGTAATCGCGAATTATATAAATAATAAATAATACTTCTTCTTTTTTCTCTGCACCGATTTTGATGAAGTTTGTGTCACGGCATTTAGTGATGCCCCGGTTCCGGTTCGGAACCGTCGGTTCCGCAGTTCTGGAAATCTGGAACCGAACCTGACCGGCCACTTAAGGTTCCGGTTCCGGTTCCAGCCATTTCCGATTAGAACCGGCGGTTCTCGGGCGCTTTTTTTTTTATAAATAAAATATTTAAATAAAATACAAAGTTGTAAAAAAAATTAAAATTTGAATTTATTGAATGTTATGAAATATGAAATAAAATTGCATTCCAAATACAAAGTATGA
>AYJT01091776.1:0-10336 GCA_001278415.1 Ocimum tenuiflorum | reverse complement strand
AAACAATTAAAACACTTTAATTTGAATAGGCCTCTTCTCGCCAAAATAGTAGAAGACAACGTACAAATTTAAATTTAAATTTACAAATTTAAATTTACGAAAATTAAGTACCTTGTGCTCCCCTGCAACTCTCGTTGGACCAACAATGGAGACAGAGAGACTTTGGGGTGGGTCTGGATAAAAGTATAGTTATACGCATCGAAATTTCATCTTCGGAAAAATATTCAATATATTTGTCAAATATAGTATTAACTATCAGAAATTTCAAGAAAAATGTAAAAACTATTAGACATTGTTCAAATATATGACTATTATTAACTGTCATAATATATTACGTTATCAAATACACTATTTCTGTGAACATATTTTCGTTTTAAGGGGGTCTCCTATTAGACTGTCTAAATTATTTAGATCCGCCTAACGCAATTTATTGCCTTCCTTTTTTATTTATATTCGCACAATGCATGTGATGCAGTTGAAGGATTTTCATGTGCTCGAGCCAACAAATTTTAATGATGTTTTGCATGATGTTCAAGAAACATGCTGAAGTTGACAATCAATATGGCGAAAATAATTATGCGTGAGTGGTCTCAAAATCGGAAACTTGAGTTTGTGGTTAATAAATTCAAACATTAGGTTTGTGGTATCATACTTGATTTAGGGTTAAATTGATTTTTCTGCATATATGTGAGAGACTTTATTAGATGGCTATTGAAGAATATTATGGTGAGGTATCATCCATCCTCTCTTCAAAACCCATTTCAACTCATTCCCCTAACCATCATTGTTGGAACTGGTTCTTCTTTGGGTCCAATCCAATGATTATTTCGCCTTAAAGAAATCAAAATCTTTTTATTTATATTGAGATTATCGCGTGATAGATGAAAAAGATCCGAATCATATATATTCTCGGGACACGGTGGAGAAAGCACATATCCTACGCATCAAAATCTTTCTGACTGCTATTTATTGTCTTTTTCCGCATATGATATGGTTTATATCTTCCTACATCACACAAAATTTACTCATTCCAATATATATTTGACCACCATCAAACGGGTCGTGCTGAAATGTTACCATTGCAAAAGGAGACTCTTGTTGGACTAGAACGCTAGCTTCGTTTAAATCTGATACAAAAACAAAACAAGCAATGCCAATCGTCAGTCAGTCAGTCAAATAATGATTGATAAGCTATTCCTGCATTAACAAACAGTTTGTATTTGAGAAGAAGAAGAAGAAGAAAAACAGATTAGGATGATCATTCATCTCCAGTTCTACTTGAACTGTCAGTCCCTGACTGCTTTACAAATTGCCCTCGAACACGAGGCCTCTGCTCAGCCAACTTCTTTCTGTTCTGATACCGTACCTGACACAAAACCACCATCTCCCAAACTTTAACTTTCAACATACAAGAGGCACCATCTCAAACAGAGTATTTACCGTGACAAGCAAGAAAGTAACATGCTTCTATGATCAAAACTACTGCCTAAACAGTTAAGTAACACTGGACCAGCATTAAAAACTTAACTCAAGAAGCTCAATCTACTGTACATTGTAAACGAAAAGATGTTACTTCGTCCAGGAGATCAACCTTTAACCTACCCCCCTCTCTTTATCCCATCTCTAAAACAGAATCCTTGGTTGAAGACAATTGGGAACATCAGATGTTTCATGCATGCTAAGAGCAGTATTCCTATGTCTACCTTGAAGCTGACATTTATTATACCTTTTACAAATTTGAGCTCTTAGCATGTTAAACATCTCCTAGACATTAACACCACAGAAACATTATAAGAATGTGCGAAGAAAAAAACGACTTGACTAGAACAAGGTAATCTGAATCATGAAAACACAAACATGTGGATGAGAAATTCCAGAATCCCTTATAATGAATGCAATGCAATAGCTCGCGAGGGATGGTTCATGCATGCCTTAATGGATATCACACTAGACACCTAGACGCAACTACAACAAACCAACTTCTTGATATTTAATTAAAGCAATGAAACTTATTACCTTTTTCTGAAAACATCTTTCTTTTCTCTTCTGGCGGAACTTGATAAGGGCAGCTTCCCGCTGAGCAAGTTTGCTTTCATCAACCTTGTTCCCACTGCCACTACCGCTGCCACTGCCACTGGCATCTCCACTTCCACTTTTCCCAGCTTGACCAACATCACTTTCTGCATTATTTCCTGCAGCATTTATGACAGTGCTGCTTCCATTTTGTCCGTTACTTCCATTCTGTCCGTTACTTCCATGATTACTTCCGGAGGCACTTCTTCCATTCTGTCCATTACTTCCATGATTACTTCCATTCTGTCCATTACTTCCATGATTACTTCCAGAGGCACTTCTGTTAAGACTACAGTTCCCTGGGGTGCCATCCATAGCCCCACCTAAAACATTTGTTGATCCACAGTGTGAAGCATCTACAGCCAACTTCTTTAATGATGATTCATCATGGTTGGGTGATGGTTGACTTTCCATGTGAAAATTATGGTGATGGTGATAATTTTGCTGATGAGGGTGCTGAATTTGGAGCTCCTGGTATGAACCTCTACAAAGGACTGTAGATTGACTTCCATTAAGCAGGAGACTGCCTTGTTGTTGATTGTATCTATAGTCAGTTTTTATAGGTCTGAAAGCAGAAGTGTGTAAGCCGTTAATTGCAGATGTTGCTTCAGATTTGTCTTTAGGGAGCTTATTAGTGGTGGAACCCATATCTATGTTATTGCTAACTCCATTTGAACTTTGATACACAATTTGATCAGCTGAATATACTTGTATATCATCGCCAGACTCTCTTTTTGCAACTTCAACACTATTGTACAGGATGGAACAGCTACCGGTGATTCCATTAGGAGCCTTGAAAATGTTTGTGGGTGTGTTATACCTGTATTGCAAAGGGACAACAAGTAAAATTCCAGGTTCTGATAATAAATGTGTTGGTGAATTAGTCTATAACAACTGGAACTAGAAAAATGTAAGGTTGCAGAATCGTCAGTCCTTTCAAAACCTCGAAAAGGCTGACTGCACAGAGCGTCGCAAGACATGACGGTCATCTTGAACAGATCTTCCTGTGTCCTGAACTCCTCGAAGTCTCTTTAGGCTAAGCTCAAAATTTGGTTCTTTACAATCATGAGTTGCGCTACCGCTGATATCTAATTTGCTAGCAACTTCTCTGGATTCAGATTCTCTACCAATGGGATTGGGCTGTAACTCTACATGATTTTCATATTTAGGTTCCACATTTCTATGCACAATTGTCTCTAAGTCATTGCTCTTCCCAATGTTGTCTGCAGTTGCATTTGCACTTTCAACATCAGATAAATAAATGAGCAAAGCCAAGAAGTAGGTTCCACGTAGATCATACCAAGCTGCGTTTGTCCTTGGCCATCCCTACATGCGCTAATTTGCAGTTTTATGTTATCAGAGTGCTCAGCATTTGAACGAATAACTTGGGCACACGTGCTGTCTGGGCACTCAGCAATGTGATCCATTGGAGATAAAGCTTGAGAGCTGTCAATCTCTACAGCCTGCTTCGTCCAAGAGCTCTGTTGAACAGCATTGTTAGGTTTGCCTGGATAAAGCTTCATAATTTCCCTTATAAAAATGTGATGACACAGATTTCAAACTTACGGCTAAATGCAAATGTTTCTCTCCCCCAACTTTAGAAATATTACATGCAGATTTGGAATTTAAAGCTAGGTTGCTAACATGCTATGATTTAGAATTTAGAGCTAGGTTTCTAACTCGCTATTCAAAGATCTCACGTCAATTAAATAATCACATATCACAATCTATTAGCATCTGAGGCATGACAGCCTAAACTTTATAGATTAGAAGTTCAGATCTGTCACTGTTTACAATCAATTGCCTTCTATAATGACTGGCGCCAAATTCAAGTAATATCAATTTCAGATGGTAACCATAGCCCAACTGCAACCCATCAATAGTCCTAATATGCAATTCGCATTGTCTCCTGTCCCCCTGCCGGCAGGGAATCGGCCAGGTCGTCAATCTGCTGCGCCGTATTTCATTTTGTTCCCGTTCTTCATTTCCATCTTCTCAAATCCAAGGGGAACAACTCCCGTCCTTTCCACACATAATAATTAAGAGATAGATTTGAGAGATTGTTTAATTTTTTTCTTTTTTACTTTCATTGATCACTGAAGCTTTATTTGCTAAAGGTGTCCTCATTTTATGGATTCATTGCACACTATTTTAATGTGTCCAGAGAAAACAGAAAACAAACCTCATAGATGCAAACAAATGAACTTCCCTGAAACTAATGGAAGAATTCAAGACAATCAAATTCAACAAAGAAACATAAACAAATAAATTAATTGAGAAAATTTGAACTTGTTGATTCGGACTTTCTGAGGGAACTTTCTAGTTCTCAGCCAAATAGAGACAGTAAGATGTTAAAGACAAACGAAATTTTATAGCTTAAATGTGAGGAAAGATGATCTAATTTGAACTTGAGCAATCCTTAGGACTATGGTAGACTCGTAAGCAACTTTCTAGTTCAGCAAGAAAGAAATAGCAAGATGGTTAAAGGAATATGAAATCATATTGTTCACATACGAGAGAAAATACATGTACTACCTGTGCTCCACTCCCATCATCACTTCCGTCTCCAATATTTAACCCATTGCTTGCCTCATTTTCGCCATCATCACTTGCACTGTTGCCTGACTTCTCACTACCTCTCGATTTGAGAGACTTTTGAGTTTGTGTACCACTTTCACTTCCACTAGACTGAATAGCAAAGCCAATCAAGATGAAAATGGAAACACAACAAAATGCTAAATGCAAGAACAACTTTGTACACCCAAAGTAGTGGTGAAAATTCATTATTGTCTCACCACTGATTCCTTTGTTTTTTCCTCAGTAGTTAGGAAACCATGTGTATTGACTAGAATATTCTTTTACTGCGACAACAATGAAGTTTGGACATTAAATATAAATTAAACTAATAAAAATGGACAAAGAGGCAGACCAGTGCCAACACAGCTAGGCTTGCTCAATAAGGCATGGTAGAATGTGTTCTTGGATAACAAAATTTCTAACAAGAAAATCTAGATCTCATGCATAGCAGTTTTAGCCAGTGAAGACTGGCCAGAAAGAGTTGGGTAAGTCCATGCAATAGGGGTGTAACTCAGAAGAGCAAAGCCACACATATATGGTTCATAACAGATGCAACTTGTATTGTGCGGAGAAAGCTATGAAGACTCACGCTGTGGCATCTCCTCCATACGTGCTGCCAAAGGTTCTTAAGCTCATTCTTTCTGATAGGTTTAACCAGGAAGTCAACTGCTCCTTTGGAGAGACACTTAAAGACTAAGCCCATAGAATCATGAGATGACATCACTGCACATAAAATTACATACAGCTTCAGAATTAGTAGAACCCTGTGTTGGCAGCAAGATAATCACGGGATGAATAACTACTTACTAATCACAGGAATATTCTTGCGAATTTTGTGACTCATAATCTTGTGCAGAAGACCTATTCCAGATAAACAGGGCATCACTACCTCAGTTAAGACGATGTCAATATGGCAAGTAAGATCTTCCAAAATCTTCCATGCTTGCATTCCATTTGCAGCATCAATTACTGCATCAGCAACTCAACTAGAATTAGATGTTTCTGCACACATAATGCCTTGGCTTGTCACACAGGTCTGAATCTCATATTCCCGTATGCTAAAAGAAGTTTAAATATTTACAATAGCTAATGAGTACTGCATATATGATGCAAATAAATATCCAATTTGTAGCATCACTGCTAGGTAATACCATAACAGCTTTGCCAATTTCTCATCACTCTTCCACATTAGGCAGTCGAGCGAAACATAAGGTAGAAAGTAGAAACAAATAGCACAAACCTTGATAAGGTTTCAACTTTGAGTTTCCAAGCATATCTTATAAATTGTGTAGAGGTTTTTTGAAGATGGAGGAGAGCAGGCAAGAACAAAATTTCTGGAATTTGGTTAGTTTCCAATACGAACATACACTGAAAGAGGATTTTCAACCCTCTCAAATGCCAAAATAGCAATCCGTCGAAACACCCACACAACAAAAACAAAAAGGAGGAAAAAGAGAAACTTCTAGAACAATAACGGCATTCATTCAAGATTCAAAATATCAAGTTTCTCCCGGTAGCAACAACCGTAATAGTAACTTCTTGAATTTCTTCTGTTGTTTAGCCTTTTAAAACCAGGTGGGTCCTCTTTAGCCTCTCCAATATAACTTGTCCAGCTTCATCATTGGTTATGATATTGTAAGCATGCTTAATGGTTCGTCCTAACTCAAAATTATTATATAACAATAGCACCAGAAGGTCTTAGTGTGAATACTTAATCAGCATTGACTAAAGTCTTAGTGTGAATACTTAATCGGCATTGACTAAACATGCCTACCTTCATAATTGCAGTTTCTGAGCAGAGCAGTTACAACATGGCGTGTAGAATCATCATTTTCTACCAGCAAAACCCGAATGGATCTCACATGAAGAAACCTCTCCCAGCAAACCGATCCCTGAGTTTGCTGCTGCTGCTGCTGCTGCACTTGTAAAACACCTGAGCCTTGCAACCCACTAGTAGCACCATGAATTTCAACTTGCTCAGCTGCATCAGAGTTTAACTTACTGACTTGAACTGAACCATGTCTCTCAACCGAGACTCCATCTTCAGTGCCTTTATCCTCACCTTGAGATTCTTTTTCATTGTTCGCATCAATATTCATCGGAATACTCCCTGACAACCAGATCCAGAAACAATGTTGAGAAGGCAAAGCGCAGAGATATATTCTTTCTCACTAAATCCTTGATAAACCTTTGGCAAGAAAACAAACAGCGCATAGCTAATAGCAGTATTTGCTTCTATCTTCAGGAACCATCCCAAATCCACCACGAAAATTGTCAAAACATGAAATGAGTAACACAAAAATGTGCAAGTAAAATTGGATAAACAATTCTTTACTTTCACCCCCCAAAGAGGGAACCAAGACGCAATGTCCCTGTTCGGTAAAGACTTCACAAATTCTTGTCAGTCTTCATAGCACACCCTACAAAGAATAAAACAGAGCATCAGCAGCACCATAACACCTAGACTACAAACCCTAATCTACAACCTAAGCATCCTCAAATATTCATCAGAAATCCAATCAAGGAATCCAATAATAACGCCCAAATATTCAAAAGAAATCATCAATATTCATTAAAACAAATCATCTCCTGCACTCTCCAAAAAAATATAGAGGTTTCCTGACAACAAAAGATTCTCAAAACATACCAAAAGAATAGTATATCCAGCCCAATAAAAGACAGTTTAAGCTGGAATCAATGAAAATACAACAATAACAAGCAACATTACCTCCAAAGGTCTTCAATTTAGGGCAAATCGAAAGCCAAAGATGCTGAAACCCCCTCCCAGGAAAACTGAGATAAATAAGAAACAGAGCAACCCAAAATAAATCACATCTGTGAAAAAGGAAAAAAAAAAAAAGAAAAGAAAAGAAAAAAAGAAGGCAGATGAATCAAGAGGGGAAGAGACCAGGATTAGGAGATGGATTAACAGTTGAGATAAGGTTTATCGAGTAGACTTGTTTCAAAAGGGGTTCTTTAACTTCCTTTTCTTCTATGCTTTCGGGAAAATAGCAGCGATTTTAGGAATGTTTTTTCCAAAAACTGCTTCGAAGGACGATGACGTGTCACGTCTGCGGGCTGAGGGGGTGACATGTAGGATACGTGTGGGTGACCTGGCGGTGGTGACAAGGACAAAATCTAAAGGCGAGAGCTCGGGGCTTTGGCCCAAATCAAAACAGATTCGGAGCCTCAAAACGGGGGACACCTGGCGGGTCTCCTCGGGAAAATATCTCATTTATGCGGGCTAATTTACAATTCGCTCCTTTAACTTATTTCTAACTCCACTAAAACCCCTCCTCTCCAAAAATTCTACCATCCACATTCCCAAACCCTACTCCAATTTATAATACCCGGACAAATTTATTATTTTTAACAATATTTATTGATAAAATGAAAAGTAATTTTTGAGGGGATTTTTCGGTAAATTGACGGATGGGAATTTTAACAAAGTTTTTTCTTTGGAATGTTCAGATAGCTCTTGATATAATGCCTTGGATTTTGTAATATTTTATGTTCAATTTCTTTCCAAGAAGTATAGTATAGCCTATTGCTTAGCGAGGAGATTAGTTACTGTTGTCGGCAGTGGATACTCCAAGTACGATAAAAAAAAGAAAAAAGTGATTTTAGAAAGCGTCCCTTCGAAGTAGACTTTTTGAATCCATTAGACTTGATTCCAAAAATGACTTTAGAAAGCGCTCTAGATAAGTTCGAAAATGAATTCCTCAAGTTATTATGGGCGATTAAGAGAATGATTTCGACATAAATTTAATTTCATTGTTTGTCGTATTTTTGGAGGCCATTTAAATAACCATAAATGAATATTTTTTTGTTGAGAAGAAAAATAAAAACAATCTAGACTTTTTCCTCGAAGAATGGAAAAGAACATAATCTAGATTCGACGAGAGAGAATTAACGGGCCAACTCCCTCCTATTCCTATATCTAGACTCTAGCACTGCTTCACATGCTCAAGCTTGAGCCAACCTCTGTGTCTTTCTCAAACATAAAGTTTTTGAACCAAGCTCATTTATTATATTTAACCTTTATAAGATGGTATCCTGTACAGCACCCGAAACTAAAGTTATTGTACATTCTTTTTGTATAAGAATATTACTATTGACAAATATAACAGAATATCTTATTCCCATGCCGCAATGCTAATTTATTGTGCATGTATGGCATGAAAGAATAAAGAATGGATGAGGTGGTTTAGGCTTGAACGAATTTTCACCGTTTTGATGATATTGTCCTCCTTTGTAACCAATCATGCAAAGATTTCCTGGTTACCTTAATCCTTTGAAGAACTATAGGTCTTCTTGTAGGAGATTCTAACGATTCTGCTAGCCTACAGTTTTCCTCCAACTCTATACTCAAACTTGAACTCAAAGGGCTTCCCTCGTTTGTGTCATTCCCACCCGCTTCAAAAACCTGAAGCGCTAAATCATGCTGCAACAGTCGAATCACAGCTTCCCGAACTTCACCCTCATCGTCAATGACACGGGCACCATATTTATGTTGCCCTAGTATAATCAACAGATCATCCTTTATTGAATTTCCTGCAAACACAATGTGGCTGGAAATTATGAGTTTTCACTTTTTTGAGTGATTCTATGGCCAGTGCTCGACTTCCAACGGCAGAAAAAACAAACAAGTAGGATGCTAATGCTATCTTTATTTAGCCACTGCTATTTCCAAAAAAAATTGAAGGATGACGCAAATGAATGGTTAGAAATCTTCCTCGAATTTCCAATTGGGCTAATGAATAAGACATTGTTACCTGCTGCGTACTTTTCCTTGATCTTTCTCAAAACTGCCAGAACAACAATACGTGCTTCCACCTGCCATTGTATCACGTAAAACTTGGTGATATTGAGCAAAATGTGTTGACGGAAGATTATACTACGGAGAGCAACTATTTTCAGCAATGAAAATTTAAAAATCCTTCTTTTTGTTGGACTTTACAATATCGTCTTTGTGGATTCTACTGTTGTTCCACTACGATTACAACATTAAAGGTGTATATGCATACCTTGGTAAGACCTCGGAGGTCAATAAAAAGGTCTTCAGCAGGACTATCTTGCAGGTATTCTGAAACTTTCTCAAGCAACAGGCTTTGACGCCCAAAATCTGTTATACGAGAAGCAAATCGGTCTTTGTTCTGACTTTCAGTATGTATCACACCTTCACACCAGTCCTCTATCAGTTGCTTCAGATAGTAATCATTAGCTTTGTACCTTCAGAAGGTTAATTGATAAACTGGAGATTAGGGTATGTGAATAAAAATTTATCACAGCGTACCAAATCATCAGGGGCATTATTGAGAACAAAGTAGATTAAATTTCTATATTTCCATTTTGATATAGTAGTTAGTATTACATGCCACGCACGTAGAGCCTTCGTTGTTTTAAAACAATGGAATTACAAAAGTTTTAACTTTTATATCTTTTAATTATTTGTATAAAACTATTACAATAATAACATGACATTCTGATCTATATCAATTAATAAAATTAAAAATTAATAGACTCATTCAATCAAACAACTAATCTTTATCCCATCTAACAAATAGTATGTAAACTTGTAGTAGTATACATTTAACTATAAGTTTATCAAGCATCTAATTAGCATTGTTCGAAATTTTAGTGTAATTTCATACTTATTTTCTTTGCGATATTTTACTTTTACTTT
>AYJT01091732.1:0-19076 GCA_001278415.1 Ocimum tenuiflorum | reverse complement strand
TATAGAGAGAGAGAGAGAGGAGGGATGGTAGTTATGTATTAGCTACAAGAAAAGGAGCAGCTCTGCTATTGGCTGCGGCTTGTGCAAGGCGGGAGTTTAAGCCAACCTCAAGAAGAGTTGGAGACGAATCACAGTCATCAACTTCATCATCCTCAAAAGATTTTTGGCATCTTTCTTTCTTTCTTTTTTGTTTTTATTCCCAACTTTTTTATTTCAGGGTGTGCCTTTTGTTGCCCTCCTGTTTCAGCAGCGTGGCGCTGTAACAGGTGCAAAGAGGAGATGAAGAATTTCTTGTGAGAGAAAAAGATGCCATTGGAAGGGATTTTGTTGGAGCCTTGTTCATATCCAGTTCCTGGTCTCTCTCTCTCAACATCAGTCTACCAAACTGCGATTCATCTTGAAGAATCTGCAACAGAAACTCCAGCAACAAATCAAAGAGCTGCAGCTCCTTCACCTCCTCAGCCCACCCGGACAACATAATAGAAATTTCATGATAATTCTCTTGAAGAAAATGGGAGATTTCATCAATCAAATTGAATTCCGCAGTTGTCAAATAATTTCTTTATAAATTCGTACATTTTCAATTAGCGTAGTGATTCAGGTGAAATTGAGGAGAGATGTCGTGTCGGGACAACTGGGTGAGGCTGATCTTGGCGGTGGTGAAGGAAGAGCAGATTTGGCAACTCTGTCACAAGTCATACTCCAAAAACCGAGAGGAGAGAGGAGGATGACTGGATGAGGGTAGAGAGAAAATTGCCGTTGGTTTATTTGTTTTTAGTTGGGAGGGTAAAATAGTGACATTTGATAATACTTTAATTGTTTTAAATTAAGGGGGATGCAATAAAAAAAATATGGGTTCATTTAGAACCACTCATAAAAAAATCTTTTCAGGTTAAAGAATTGTTGAATAAATCAATTCATATATATTTTGCAAAAACATGTCCAGACGCTTCAAGATACGGATGCGAGAAAGTTGAGTCGAGTAAGGTATTGTGCTAAATTGAACCCGACAAATCATTTGTGTCTGGCTTGGAGACACTCGGGGCTAAGTAACCCTTCGGGGATGCAAAAATTGAGGGGTTATATTTAGAAAAACAAATGGTAAGAACAGTTAAATGGTAATATTTATAATTATTTTAAATTTTAAAATTACGGGACTACATTGAAAAAAAGACGTGACTACATCTAGAATCACACTTTTTATTATTGCAAAATAGTATTAATTATTGTTTATATGTATATAATGCAGAAGTGCATGCAACTAATTTTAAGCTGGAACGACGATGCCAGACGCTTGCATTCTCGCCAATCCATGATCACAATTTATATTGTAGGTTGTGATTAAAATTTATTCTGCACGAAGAATTTGACTACTTGTGGGAGTTTATTGGCGGTCGTGATTGAATGGCATTGACAGTTACAGGAGCAGAAGAAGGACGCAACGTGGTGTGCTGTTGTTTCTGAATGGATTCCGACGACTAGATTGACAGCGATGGCCACAACGGGCGAGGAGTTGAATTTAAGAAGGATTCAAGCCGAATTGAGGGTTAGGTTTCAGAGTTCAGAATATGATATTTCTACTTGAACTAACCTTTCAACGTAGCAATGGCATATGTAAGCCAGCAATCACTTTTCTCTGAAGCATATACGGACAACCCAATTTCCTCACTCGTGATGCACCAGAGGATAATTTCAATGATATGATCGTGGATTCGAGAACGACCCGTAAGTCCCTCTTTCCAGCAGCGTTATTGAATTGCGTTCTTGATTTGCTCAATTTCCAGTATTCGTGGGTTTTGATAGGAATTGGGGGTTTTCTTGGCTAATTGCTATATGTATATCTTTGTGTATAAGGATTATGGTCTTATAAAAACTCATTTGGGCTTTTCTGTTTTGTAGGTTTTCAATTACGGTTATGAAAATGGCGACTGTCTGTGGGACTGCAGCTAGCATTCTGAGGGGAATGAGCCTTGGCAACAGGTCCTGGATATTGCTTTCTATGACCGCTGCAAGATGCTACGGCTCCTGTGATTAATGATTCAAATTGAAAGTGTCGGCAGCTAGCTATAAAAATGGGACCTGTCAGGTCCCGTGGATATTAGATTGGATGGCGATGGTATTCTGCAGTTGGTGAGAGATGGCAGAAATAGTAAGCGTAGAAAGGGGAAAACAGGAGAAATACAGAAAAAAAAGAGGACAACAGAGAAGGGGAAGAAAAAAAAATTCCAGGTCAAAGAGGAGCAGAAGGAGAATGAGGGATCCTGATGTGGATTATGAGATTAAAGAGATCTGGGGCGCCATTGTGGGCAAAAATCCCAAGGTTGAATCCCTCTTGTCAATTTATGTTTGCACTCTAGGATAATGAAATGTGTTTTACTACTTACTCAAATGCATTTAACGAACATTTGGCAATACATATTGCCTAATTTTATTTGGTGAGTTTTATAATCTTATGATCTTCTTTGCAGCTAGCTTTTGTAGGAAAAGGTCATTGCTTTATGGATGTTTGGTGAAGTGTTGCATGGTTATGTATGTGCATTGACCGCTAGATCCAATTTTAAATTGTTTCACTTATGTATTTGTTTGTTTTATGTGGCAATTGCAGTATAAGATAATATAATGTTTATTGTTGACTTCTTGAAACGTATTTGATGAGCCTTTGGTGAGTTTTGTTTCTAGATTTTGGAATTATATCATATTCAGTGAATTTGATGATCTGGATAGTTGTCTTCATGTTAAAGTCCATGAGTTATTGGAGATTGAAAGGGTGATTGGTGTTTCTTATAGTCAATTTTCTAAATTATATCTGTTCTAAGATCGATTTGGCAATCTAATTTGCCACCTTTATATAATAAGTTAGTGAATTGTGCGGATATGGATTGAGAGCTAGGTTTTCAAACATGGTAAAACTTCTGGATTTTATCATATTTAATACATTGATGATATAATTACCTACTTATACAGGAAATGTTCCCTAACTTATGAAAATCTAGTTAGCATTTTGGTAAATGTGGCCAAATTTTGGAATTATTTCATACATGAATTTGTAATCTCTTTTCATGTTCTATCAGAAAAGATATGAAACTATGGAAACTGATGATGCTTTCTGCTTTGGCTGTTACTTTTTTCTTGGTATGTTCTGTAATAATGGTTCGTATTAATTTCTCTATATGAAATTGGTAACATTTGGTAAGTACTTGATTTGTTTGGGTTCATGTTGTGTTGTTAAACTGTGTTCTCTTGTCCTGTTCATTGTCAAGTCATATTAGCTAACTTTGATGAGGTAAACTCTAAGCCACTTGGAATTAATACTTTTGGTCCTAGATAACCAAGTCCTATATTTCTCTGCAAATAATTGCAAGCAACAGCAAAAATATACAGACTATCCATGGGATTTTTTTAGCTTCCATCATGTTGTTATAGGATTGCAGCTTGAGATTCTGAATTAGTTCAAACTCGTTTTGAGGACTTATGATATTCTCAAATATTCTCTGTGTATCGGGAATCTCATTTTTTTCAAAATGATAGATTACTCAACTTTGAATTGGTATGAGTGTGAATAGATCACACGGTAGACTTCATATGTCCCCACCTGACACCCCAAATTGGAGTAAAGGCCAATGGAATGATTTTATCTGGAAAATGACCTTAAATCTTATCTATGAACTTTTAACAAGAACAAAGAAATCAAATGGTATGGTATTTGACTATTTGTCCCTGTGTCCCTCAGTAATTCTCTCATAGGTAGTGTAAAACCAAATTACTCCATAATCACTTATATTCCCTACCTCTACAATCTAGTGTCTGTATGATAAAACAAGAATACAATATATCTCCAAAATAAGCTACTCTAATCATCACTATAAGTCGGTAAATCAACTGATTCGATTGATCTTATCCTTCGGTTTACTACCACAACAACTATTCGCATCGCCAAGACAATTCTTCATATCACCATGACCCAATATTTAATTCTGATATTGGTGCTTTACTTTTTTATTTGTTATTTATAATCTAATGAAAATAATTGTCTTGTGTTTGCTTTAAATGTAGTATTTTCAGATCTTAAGTTGCAACTAATGATTGGTTTAACCCAAAATTCTACAGGATAGCCAAGATGGTATTTGGACTATGGATGATGATAATTTCATTGATGATGATGGTGTAGGTCATTCATGCCACTGGAAGTGCCAATGGACATTCTATAATCAGCTCCCCAGGTTGAAATTCTATTTTGTTATGATTACGCATTTGTGGCATTCCATAGTGTTACTTCTATGTTGCCAGATTTTGTTAGGTTTTTCTAATATCTCAAAATGTTATTTTTCATTTGTTTTAAGATTTTTTTATTTCAGTTTAAACGCACTATAAAGAAGGCTTAAAGTCAAATGGTCTTTGCTTCAGAACTGCATTGGAGACCACCTGATATGTCAGATATGGAAATTTGAGACCACCTGATATGTCAGACATGGAAATTTTAACACAATGCAAGTATAGTTGAATGAGTATTGCATGAGAAAACAAATTTTCTTCTGCATATGGTTGTCTTAGCTTCTCATTCTTGTTTGATCCATGTTTAGCTCACTTCTTTAATAGTTATGCTTGTATATAAATATGTCAGAAGCCTGCAAAAGCTTCGGGCTTATATCACTATTGAGCCCCAACTTTTTCAATTAATAGCTGTTTCATCACAAAATATGTGTTAAATGCACTGTTTTGCGTTGTTTTAATGACCTTTTAAACTTTGTGATGCATGCAATTTGATTTTGGGAGGAAATTCTCAGGACACTTAGCTCTTATTAATATGGTGAATCTTTTGTAAATCAACTCTTTTTTTTTCCTCATTGCTACTTAATTCTCCTTAGACAAATCGAAACATGACAAATGTATAAGTGATATCCTCTATCGAAGATATTAATTCGATTATTGAAATGCTACTCTTTGGTATCATCTTAAACATTTAAATGATGTGGTTATTTAACGTTGTATCAGAACCATACCAAATTGAGTGCTTGAATTTTATTGCTCCCCTAAAATTCCATGTGCAGGGCATGGAGAAGGGGGGAAATACTAGCTTGGACTTAGGGGGTTGTGTTGGAGATATTAAATTAATATTGGAATATCACTCCTCCATGTCTGCTTAAGCCTTAGCATTTCACCTATAAATTGTTCTCAATTTCTCTTCCGCCTTTTATGGACACTGCGGGTACTCAACAACCTTTGTTCATTCCCTGTTTAATTTCATGTACAGAAGTCATTAAGTGGAACTGGTTTGTGCATATCTGTAATTGACTTCTAATTTTATTGCATGTAGCAAAGCCATTAAAGTTGAAACTGTTCTTTTTGCAACCAAATTGCAATATATCTGCTACCCCTTTATCTTTACAATTAATGGCCCTCCCCTTCTTCTCACTTTTTTATCTGTCGTTATCTACCAAATTCCGCTATACCTGCAACCCCTCTATCTCATCGCCCACTCTAAGACACAACCACACACACATAATAGTCACACTACCAAAACATTCACATCCTTGCTCCCTCTCACTTTTCAATAGTCACTATTAAGATACTAAAAAAATCTGCTTCAATGAGTTCTCAACCACGAAGAAATCAATTTAAGAAGAAGGTATTTTCATTCATCGGTTATGGATTATCATGCTCTATTTGTGGTTCTGATTCAGTAATTCTGTTTGTATAAGGTATTGTAATCATGATGAGATATTGAGGTATTAAGTGAATTTTATGGAAAAAATTATTCACTTTTGTGGCCTTTGTAGGCAGAAGAGGGAGAATTGGACAAAGAAATGGAGGAACCCTACAACATTCGAAAGAAGCAAAGAAGACTTTCTGAAATTGCATTGCTAGCTGAGAGTGTCATTGTGGAGCTTAATGTGGCCGCGGAAGAAGATGCAGAGCTCAATATACAGGAAAAACCTGCAATAACTAAGTTGAGGAATCTTTCTCTGTTGACAGATATCATCCCAAGGTCAATTATTTTTCCTTCAGATTTTTGGGCCCAATCCCATGCTATTGATTGATTTTCCTTAAATTTATCAGGCCTGTCTCAATCCTTTTTCTTTAATGAGATTGCTTATCATGCAGAAAACACCTACAGCAAGATCTCCTTCGTCGTGGAGTATTGATTGCGCTAAGGCAATGGCTTGAGCCTGTGCCAGATGGAAGCATACCCAGCATTAACATCCGTGCTGCTGTTTTCAAGTGCCTAAATGATGTGAGGAAATAGTTTATTAGTTTGGTTTATTTTGAAAAGTTAAACAAATGGAAGGTAACAGATTGTGCTTCCTGCAGCTTGCAATTGACTTGGAACAATTTCGCATAAGAGAGATATTTAAGAAGAGTAGCATTGGCAAGGTTAGCTCAAATTAGGTTTTTCATGCCACTGTGAATTTCAATTTCTCCATGTTTTCGTTGTTAATGTATTGCCATTAAAAACTCTTGTGGGGGTAAAAGATTCGGTCTGGCTAGAAGAGTTGGGATGACAAGGTTGTATATTTGTTGTCTTTTTTGCCCTTATCTATATTTTATATAAGATTTAGTATGTTTGTCTCTGTGACACTTATAGCTACAAATAAACTCGTGTTCCTTTCATTATAGTTGTCTTTTTTCCAGAAGATTATTAAAATTTAATTCAGTTACATTTCTATGATAGTTTATTCTTATTGTTTCTTTTTATAGAACATTGCTATCAATTTTTTCTTTGTTGAATATCATAAAAATCCTTTCCAGTTGCAGTGCGGGTTTCAGTGTGCTCAGCTATCAGTTTGAGGATTAAGCTTGATTCTGCACAATATTTTTGCAGGCTGTTATGTTTTATTGTATGTATGAAGAGGAAACTACTGCCAACCGGAAACTTGCAAAAGAATTGGTGGACAAATGGGTATTGTAATTATTTATTTTCTTTCATGGATACATTGGCAAATTGGATGCTCCTTAGCTGCTTTTCCTTTTTTGCGGTCTTTACACTTAGTATTCCAGAAATCTGATGGATCAAGTGGAATGCTTATGTTTTTATTTGTCAGCAGTAGTTCAACAAATCATTCTAATTTGTGGATGTTTCAATATTTGAAACAGAGCCGATTTATTCTTGGTATGACATTTGAGGATGAGGAAAACTTCTAGGAAACCCACCAGGCACCACCTGTTAGAAAGTATTTATTTTTTCCTCTTTGGCTAGATAGCTACGGTTTATTTGTATGAGTCAATTTGCATCACTCAAGCATTTTCCTTGTTAATCTTCAACAGAGCAATGAGTAATGCACCTGCAAGGGCATCTTGGGTTAATCACCCACCCGAACTTCCAAAGTAACAATTGCTTGCATCCTTCCTGCTAGTCCTCAACTAGATTGAGTATTTTGTTTTTCATCTATATGGTAATGTATAGGGGACACAAACCTGGACTGTCGTCTTTGAGGCAACATGCCTGTAGGCCTGAAGCTATGTCCATGGATTTTGTGGTGGCTCCCAAATCCAAGGTTGATCCAGAAGCTGTGCAAGCTCAGGCTAAGCGAATGGTGCAGGATCAGCCTAGAGCAAAGGTCGATCTTTCGGTAAAAAAGTTGAGATGGAAAACTAAAATTCTTAAACAACATTAGGGCTTGCAAAGACAATTCATCTATTCCTGATCTCCTTTTGATACTATGCGGGCATCTTGCTTGTGCGATTTGTTCTCTCCTGAAGAAAATGTTCTGCACGTCGTTGTTCTTTGTTTTTAGGAATCAGTTACAGATATCTTTCTTTTGCTGGCATTTCTATCGTGATTATGTTGTGGTTCTTTTATTATCTTTCCAGATTTACAGATCCTGGTGCAATTATATAGTGAGTGAACTCATTGAAACATGTGTATATTATTTTGTTTGTTTTTTTTTTTATCATTATTATTGAGAAAAACATGTGTATATGACTGAATTTTGTTTACACTTGCTATTTCTGAAAGGTAGAAGATTATAACTTTTTGAAGGGGAGATTAATGGTTCTGTTGTAGGATGAGTTAGTTTAGTATGACGTAACTTTTTAAACCCTAAACCCTAAACTGTGTGATATAATTTGTTGGAATGGTGGTGTAAAAATTTATATGTTTGTGGTGTGCAGTTGATGAAGAAGCTGCAACGGCTTTCAGCACCTAAGTGGAAGCAACTACTACTCATGAAATGAACTGCTTTTGGAATAAGTAGTGTGTTGTTCTCTGTCCCTGTATCTTGAACTACATTTCTTTCAACTAATCTTTGATGCTATTTCAGTTTCCTTTTTGGTTACATTACTTGAAAAATATGAACCAAAAATTAAAAAAATATATTATATATAAGTCATTTAGATTAAGTTTAATTCTTAAAAAATATGTAATAAAATTTGATTGAGATTATATAAATCCTACATGAGATAATCAACCCTAAATGAGATGAATAAACCTTAATTATGATGTAATGATTATATAAAATCTAAAAATGAGTATTTTTATTCATATTTTCTAAGTGAATGTTGGCATGATGTAGTTTAAATTAAGAGAATGAAAAAGACTTTAATTTAATATATTATTTGTATAATTTGAAGTTTAAATGTGAAGGTTGTGATAATTTAAGAATTGGATCAAATTGGATTATCTTAATTAAATAATGATGACATTTTTTTGGTCATTGATTATAAATTAAGCTACAATAGAGGCTGCAACTTGCAAGGGTTCTAACAAGAGGTTGCCTCTTAAATTCATTACATTGTTTGATGGAGCATTCCCTTAAATTTTTGCTTTAATCATCTTTAAGTGATTTGTGGTTCATTCTAAGCTATTCATTCACCCTGCAAATCAGAAGTTATTTCGTAACATTATTTTCTGATTTTGCATTGAGGTGCAAAGGTAATAACATGTTTTCTTTTAATTACCGGTATTTCATTTCTGAAACACTTTTCACGTGGTTTGTTATATATAATTGTTTTCTTGTTATTTGTCTCTACATCTGCATGTGGAATAATATTTTTGTACGTGTAAATATACTTTCCTATATATAAAAAAAACACACGCTCACTATATGCAATAATTATGAGTGGGAATAATCTTGTAAAGGCTGACTCATCTGCATTTGGGGGCAACATGCTTCTTGGCCTTCTTGCATGCTTCTCTGTATTAATTTTTTATGATAAATATATTTTATTATCATGAATAAATGTTTGCTTGGATTACCCTTCTTAGCATGCATTCACAGGCCACTTATAAAATTTGCATCCCGCATGTTCACACACACTTGCACGAGAGAGAGAGAGAGAGAGAGAGAGAGAGACAATTTCTTACCTGTCTCATAGAAATGGCCTCAATTTCCAGCAAATGACGTAATTCAATAAAATTTATTATATTACGTCAGCACTTTGTTTTTTCGGAAATACAGCACTTATTATTCTTTACGCACAATTAGTTATGAACGTAAGTGAAATGCACGCCACATTTAAAAATTATATATATTTCAATCATGTTTATAGTCCTGGTTTTGATCACATGAGCTGACATTCTGATTGTTTTTAAATTAATTAGTACATGAACATTTAACCACTGAAAGTGAATGCCGACGTCATCGTGTATTATTTAGCATTTGAATATTCAACCAATTACAAGTCTTGTCACCACAAGCCCAAAATGGGATCAATCCATAATTCAGAAAGGCTATTTCAATTCAATCCGAGTTTTACTACCCTTTTCACCCGAAAGATTAGTTTATCCATCAATCGGAGATCCAAAAATAAAGATTATCAATCTTTTTTGTATGGATGATTGAGGCTACCCATCTAATACTAAAAGGAATCGTGTGTTCCAATTTCTTTGAAATAGTTTAACAAATTCTTTATAAAATTACTGAATTATTTTCAGTGACAATTATTGTAGCGTTAATTAAGAAAATAATACAAATGCATGATTTTTATTCTTAGTCTTGAGTTGAATATATTATCTCGGCGATTAATTTATAATGAACTCTTCATAAAATCGATTAAATTTTATGATTCATCTGATTTAATTTGTCAATATAGTGTCGGTAGATTCATTTCTCTTATAATATAAATATTTTTATGCTGCGGAGTAGATAAAAGTATGAACTTGGTGGAAAGCTTGTCCAGATCAAATGTAACCTACATTTTTTTTTTAAGTAAAAGATCTAAGGTAAGGGACGGTAGTACAATCGTGTTAGTCGAGCAGAAGCAACAATTGCAATAATGCAACTGCAACATCAAGGTTGTATTGATTGTGTCAGTCTATATATAATGGCTCCAATTTGACATTAATTTCATGTGGTCCACTACACATCTTTTTACGTTGGAAACATAAACCTTATGTGTAATATGATATATACCCTTCAACATTCTAATTTGTTATGTAATATAATGACGTGCTAGTTTATATCTCGAGTTTTACAAATATATCATTATCTGCGATTTTCCCATTTCCTCCTTTGCTATTTTATTAGTGGATTTTGGATGTATAAATAATCAATTACAATGATAATGGTATGGTGTCGGACTAACTATTTTAATTAATAGTGTTGCATTTCACGTTTTATTTCATAGTTATAATGTATATTACCTATGCATGCACCAGCGATTTAGTTTAGGTTTACTCCCAAAATAAAAAACGAAGTAAGTCGGCTAACACCATATCTACATGTTTTGTGAATTTATTGACTTTGTTCGATTTGCATATATTTATACTCATAATATGAAATAAATTGACAAAATAAAAATATAAAAATGACGTGGCGGTGGAACAACATAAGTTCTAATTTCATCAGCGTTTGATATAAATAGTAGATTGGATATGAGACACAGTTAACACAATATAATTTATTATTATTTGCAAACTAATATACAGAAGCATAGTTCATCGGTAATCCTTGTGAAAAAAAAGAAAAATAAAATTTGAACTATAACTCGATAGAAAAACATTAATTACATCATTAAATAAAATAAGTTCAAGCAGCTTAATTCAAAATTCTTAATCAATCAACAACACTGCACTATTACGAAGTTGAATTCAACACCACTTTCATAAACTTTTCATTTCCAGATTCTTACCTAAAATTTAGATAAAATTTATTACTATTAAAATAATTTCCAGATTCTTACCTAAAATTTATATAAAAAATTATTAGTATTAAAATAGTTCAATTCTAACAACTTATTGTTTATCTACGGTCACTAGACAATTGCAAGAGTTGATGCTGTCACTGTGGATATATAGGAGCGGAGCTATGTATGGACGGTCGGAGTCAGCTGATTCAAGAATATTCTCAAGTATAGGTATATATTTTGGTTGGTAGTCTATTTTATGAATTCTTTTAGACCATCAATAAAAAAGAAAATGGGTAATTTCTTAGAAGAATATGAATGATTCATCAGTAGGTAGATGTTCATTGAGATGGCAATCATTATTTCTAATAAATTCAATATGTGTTGTAGATTGTGGAAGTACACGAATGTGGATAAGTATAAAGCTCAAAGAGAAGTTCCCGTATATGTCTACTGATTGATTTGTTATAAGCAAAGTTCTGAATGCTTGCTATCGTTACCCGTGAAACATTTGAAGAAAGTGATACCAACGCTTCTATTTTTATTTTTTTGAGGAAACTTTCTATTTTTTTATCGGATAATGCTGTCTAAATTGATATTACATGTCCACTTATAATAACACGTGCTGGAAAAACAAAATCAAAGACAACAGAGTATTAGAAATGAAACATTTATGCAAACAAAACATTACATACATGGGTTTTTTTTGGCAAGAAAACATAAATATAAAGCACATGGTGGATTCGTCATATATACCAATGCAAAAAGTTAAAAAGAGGGAAAAAGATCACAAAAATAAACATTGCAATCAATCAATTCATGTCGACGATGTAATTCTATCTAAACAAGAAATATAAATGAATGACAGGAAATGTAAATAAAAGTGATATTCATGCTTTTTATAAAAGTGAAATCAATCGGTCATTTTCACTCGCAAGGAAATAGATATGACTAATTGCTATAGCAGCGAATTAAATACTAATTGCCTTTCTCAGCATGGGTTTTGCTTTTCTATATTTGATATATAAGGAAACGTAATCTAAGTAGTTTAAGAATGCTAATTGTATTTAATTATTAATTATACAAGTGGACTCTGTTTACTATTGTAAGGACATAAACGGCTAAAGTTTATCCAATTTTGAAGTTTCGTTACAGTAAGTTTAGATATAATTGCTTCTATTATCACAATACTTCATTATTTTTCCATGTTACACACAGTTTTATTGCAAATATTCATAAATTCTCTTTTTCTTTTTCTTTTTCTTTTTCTTTTTCTTTTTCTTTTTGGGTATTTTAATGTTGACTTAAATTTAGAGTTTTTGAAAATTATTCGAGGATCTAACATTAGGAAATAAACTTCGTCGACATCCGATAATTCTCGCGAAAACGTACAGTGCAGTTTGCTACAGAAAAAAAAATGATGTTGATATTGAAAAATATCGAAATGTTATGATAAATGATAATAGAAGCAATAATCTTAAATTTAATATTTTCTTTTTCATCTTTTGAATATTAAGTTTTCATGACTTCTTTTGTGATTCTCTAGAGTCATTGCAGTGGACGGTCATACATATATCCATTAACACAGCACTATTTTATTTTATTTTTTTAACACAGCAATATTTGAGAACATAAAATAATCGCATATGACTTTTGAAATATAATCACATATGGGCCACATAACCCCAAAGAAATATTAACCGGTTAGAGTAAATTAGAGTAACTGATAAAACAAAGGGCCATTCCGCAATTTCTTAAATTTAGAAGATGCTGTTCTGGCGTTTGAAGTTTAGCCGGAATGACGGTCGCAGACTGTGCGTGATAAACCTTTTTTTTTGGTTTGTTTTTTCAAGTTTCATCAAACTGGCTACTGCACACTACAAACCGTGCAATCACGTGGACCCACCTAACCGCAGAAGAAAAAACCATAATCGTCGTTTTTAACTATACATACAGCCTCTGTATATATGCGCAAGAAAGAATTTGTGTTGCTATGTAATCTATGCATTCCTTCAAAAGGTGGATTCTTTCTACTTCTAGCCTTTTATCCCTTTTCATTTCCGGAGATGAAAGCTTTAAATAAGCAGCTTTTTAAAATCCATTCATTTACCTTCATGACTTTGTCGTTTTCTTTGGCACTTATAAGCTTGAAAAGTTTATTATTTTTCTCTCCTTCCATGTTCTTTAAATGCGTAAAGCTCTTACCTTTATGTAAAGTTAATTTTTTTCAACCCTTTTATTTTATATCTCTGAATTTCCCTCTTTATTTTGTACTTAAAAAACCATTCTATTTTATTTCTCTGTGTTTCTGTTGCTAATGGGGGTCCTCCAACGGAGTCGGTTCGAAAGCTGTCACCGTAATGGGTCAAATTTTAGTTTTTTTTACTGCAATTATGCTGAAAACTTCAACCTTCAGAGAATTGAAGTTTCTATATAGATAGAGTTAGCACCTTTGACCTGAGATCCTCGATGATTTTACTTTTTGATATGCTTTTAAGTTGTTTTTTAAGGAAAAAAAATCTGAAAAGAGCTTGCTTTGAGAGTTGATTCTTCGGTGGTTCGAGTTTTTAAGGTTTTGGGTGATCAAATCATTTCAGATTTGAAGAGTTCTCTAAAGCAAGCTATGGTGCAGATGTAACTTGCTTCGGTACTTGAAGAAATGTCGTTGCGCCGTACTCATATTGATTATTTGCTCTGGTATGTAAACTTGAAATTGTTCAGAAGTCTGGTTTTTCATGTTTTTCTGAAGTTGTGTTATAGACCAATTGCCTTATCCGTCATGCGTCGTAACATTGCTTGTCGATTTTTTTTTTTTTATATTATGACTTAATATATTTGTTTCCTGTGAATTCTGTGTATAGAGGAGAAACATTGGTGTGAGGAAAGATGGAAAAAGATGGGGCAGATGATTGGAGGGAAATGGTTAGGAAAATGCTTCCACCAGGAGCTCCCATCCCAGATGAGGATAAAATGGACTATTCAATTGCTATTGAGTACAAAGGCCCTCCAGTTTCATATGAGCTTCCCAAAGTTGAGCCCCTTGACATGGATGATGATGATGCAATTCCAATTGCTGAACCTCTTTCAAAATCTCGAAAATCAGCGACTCGTGATACAGCACCTGTAATTGAGCCAATACCATTGCTTATGTCTCGGATTGCTGGAGTTACAAGTCCAACAACCAATCAAAGTCCTCGAATATCAGGAAGTTCGGAATCTGGGGTGTCTGTTTTGCAGAATAACGACTTTTCTTCGCATTCTGCTTCAGCATCGCCTGGTTCAGTGCATAGCCAGAACTGTCATGCAGCAAAAGAGCCTGGCATTGGAGGAAGGAGGGCTCCAGTGGTCACCTTTAATACTGTTGATAGATCTGAAAGGAGAGTAAGTGATACTGAGAAACAGGTTTATCCCGAATTTATAAGTGTGACCAAAGAGAAGAAGAAGAGAAAGAAAACAAAAGTGTGCTATAGGTGTGGGAAAGGGAAGTGGGAGACCAAGGAGTCCTGCCTAGTTTGTGATGCAAAATATTGCAGTAACTGTGTGCTGAGAGCAATGGGTTCAATGCCTGAGGGGCGTAAATGTGTTACCTGCATTGGGGATCCTATTGATGAATCGAATCGGTGCAAATTGGGTAAACAGTCAAGGTTGCTATCACGATTGCTTAGTCCTTTGGAGGTCAAACATATAATGAAGGCGGAAAAAGAATGCGCTGCTAATCAGTTACGACCAGAGCAGCTTATTGTGAATGGTTATCCTTTAAAACCCGAGGAGATGGCAGAACTTTTTGGATGTCTTCTGCCTCCGAAGAAGTTGAAGCCAGGCCGGTATTGGTATGACAAGGAATCAGGTCTTTGGGGTGAGGTAAAATCCTTATTTTGTTTGTGTGCAACTTTTGTGCAGTCGATGCTTCCCTGGAAAGTAAATATGCTCACACAGTTTTGTACTCAACAATTCAACAGGAGGGAGAAAAACCTGATAGAATCATTAGTTCAAACTTGAATTTCACTGGAAAACTTAGTCCTTGTGCAAGCAATGGGAACACTGAGGTATACATGAATGGCCGGGAAATCACGAAACTGGAGCTGAGAGTCCTAAAGGTTGGTTTCTTGTTTAAATGCTGCGAGTTGAGGAGTGTAGGTCTTACTTTATATGTTTGGATTTTTAATTGTGTGTCTACGGTAATGTTACACATAAAATCTGTGAAGTGCTAGGCTAAACCTTCTATGACACCTTTGATTTTGTTGTTTGAGAGTTTATTTATATATTTTTAAAAAATAGAATCCTTTATGTATTGTAGAAAGCTTGTAGCCTTGTTTCATTGATATGCCAGAAGAGTTTGAGATTCTTTCAGCTTTCATGGTTGCAAAACTTGTTAGTTTCCTTTACTAGTAGACAGCAGATCAGTTGCTTTATCTGCTAGTTGGTGGATTTTATTTCTGTACTTACCTTCCTAAAAGAAGTAGTGATGGCCACAGGCATGCATGAATTGAACTCTTTCATTCTCCTTCACTCAATTTGCTCAAATGGTTGACCTCGTTCTTGGTGACCTCAATCTGTTGTCATTTGACATAATTTGAGCTGGCTTTTAATATTTGAATTGTATCTTAGTAATTATTCTATTTGCAACTTTACGTTTTCTGCTACTGGTAAGAAGTTTAGAGTTTATATTTTGAACTCTTGAATTGGCTCATAATTTCTCTTCAATTATATGACATTTTTGTCCCAGCAGTATTAGAAACGTTACTGGTTTACTGTTTGCTACGATGTTTCATACTCTTTCAACCATTATGGTTTGCATCTCAGATTAACTAGTAAAGCAAGAAAATAGATTATTTTGAAATTGGGAACGACTGAAGACGTCATTTTCAGCAATGTGACAATCTCACTGTTAGCAGTTAGTTTTCTTTTTTATATATGGCCTTTATTTTGAGGTTCACCTAATGAGTTGAAGTCATGAGCCTTACTAGGGTTTCATATACTTTTGAATTATGATTCAGCTTGCAAATGTACAATGCCCACGTGATACCCATTTTTGGGTGTATGATGATGGTCGTTATGAGGAGGAAGGTCAAAATAATATCAGGGGAAATATCTGGGAAAAGGTATGTTTCAAGAATACATATGGTGGTTGCATGCCCATTTACCAACACATTGCTATGATCATGATAGGCTTCAACCAGATTCATCTGCTCTTTGTTCTCTTTGCCTGTTCCACAAGGCCAACCTCATGTACAGAGGGATGAGGCTAGCAATTATACAACTTTACCCAATTTTCTAGAGCAGAAAAAGATCCAGAAGCTTCTTCTGCTTGGACTCCCTGGCTCGGGCACCAGTACAATTTTCAAGCAGGTATCATGATTATGTTGTCACGACAATATTATGTAGCTGTTATAGCATTTAATATTCTCAACAGTCCCACAACTAAAATTGTTCAATAAATTCCTATCCTAGGCTAGAGCTATTTGTCTGTTGTTTAGAGATTAGACCTAGTTGGAGGACTTGACAGATTAATTATCATTATTGTCATTTTGTAACTAATTGATTGTTAATAGTTTTGAGGTGTAAATAAGTTTAATTGAGATATTATTAATCCTGCATGAGGCTAATAAAACCTAATTGGTTGTAATAAAGGTAACTGAGATTAAGTAAATCTTAAAAAATGAATATTTTTTTTATTTTTTGGACATATTTTAGAAAATAAATATGAGAATGATGTATCTAAAACTAAAGAGAATGAAAAAAAGATTTAATTTGATATATTATTTGCGAATTTTTTATTTAAAACGATGTCATTATGATTATTTAAAAGTTGAATTAAAATAATTACATAAGGATGGCATCAACTTCTTTTGCCCAATAATTTAATTGGGTAAGGATCGTTTATTTATTTTGTTATCTCTTGTCCGTTTTCAAGATTGTAGATATGGCAATGTCAATACTTTTACTTTTTAGTTTTTGAAATCTCTTGGGAAAGGAGACAATAATAGACAGGTTTAAAATGATGATCAAAACTTTAGATTATGCAGAAGGATATAATTATCCTGTGCTATGTATTTTTTGGGCAGCAAAAATAAGTCACCTGGGTATACTGGGCTTAACTGATCTTGATTTCTATGTTATAATAACTATTTTCTATGTGTCCTTTCCAAGCTTGTTCCCTCATGCAGATTAATCAGTTGATTTGTTTAAAAAAAAACAGGCCAAATTTTTGTATAGTAGCAAGTTTACCCCTGAAGAAAAACAGGAGATTAAGCTTATGATTCAGAGCAACATGTACAAGTATCTCAGCATTCTCCTTGATGGTCGTGAGCGCTTTGAGGAGGAGGCTTTTTCAGAGAGCAAACTGCAAGGTTCTGAAGTCCAGGTCTCTGAATCAGGTATTAAACAAAGAACTCTTATGATATGATTAAAGTTTCTTCTGTATTAAGATTTTGATAGATAATGGAATTTCTCCCTTTTGAAATACAAATTTCTGGAGATAAAATTTGGTTGGTTTATGGCAGGTTCTTCTGGCCAGGCAGAAAATTGTCTTTAAATTTCTAAAATGATATTTTCTGTTTGTGGAACAAAATAACAAATTTGACCCAACGAAGTAATTAACGATGAATGTTGTAGTAAAAAAATCATTTCTTGGTGGTATAGCTTTACGTAGTGGCTGGAGTTCATTCTTTGCTGGGGAAGGCAAGGACTCTCAACAATATTATTGTAAAAAATAATTTCTTGTTGTTTTAGCTTTACATACTGATTGAAGTTGATCCTGTGCAGGGGAAGGCACGGACTCCAACAAATGTAACCAATGTATTTATTCACTCAATCCTAAGTTGAAGCATTTCTCAGACTGGCTTCTCGACATTATAGCCAGTGGAGATTTGGATGCATTCTTTCCTGCTGCAACACGTGAATATGCTCCCCTCGTTGAAGAAGTGTGGAGAGATCCTGCTATACAGGAGACATTCAAGAGAAAGAATGAACTTCACTTTTTACCAGATGTGTCCGAATACTTCTTGAGCAGGGTACCTTTCTTACTTCATCGCTTTCCAATTCATGCTTTTGCCTGTTAGATATTGCATCTTCTTATCTTGGGTATACCTATGAAGCCCGCCACATTAAGTTATTTATACATCATCGAGGAACCTCTATAGGGTTCACCTACTGCTTATTCCACAGGTACTGTATATGTAGCACTTGTATGCTTGTATTGGGCTGAAATATATCAATGCATGTGACCATTTACGCAAGTTTCATGCTGATCACTTTTGAGTCTTTTGTACTGACTAGAAACTGATCACTATATGCTCTATAATGCTCTCAATCCTTACAATGATTTAAAATTTCTTACTCCATCCCACAGACAATTTAGTTATTGAGCTCCCAACTTTATATGTCCGAAATAATTGTATTTGTTCAAAAAGTCCCTTTTGTCTTCTTAAAACTTTACAATCAGAAACTCTTTGCTGAATCCTTGGTAATTGTTCACGGTACAGGCAGTTGAAATATCAAGTAATGAGTATGAACCGTCAGACCGCGACATACTGTATGCTGAAGGGGTGACTCAAGGTAATGGATTAGCTTTTATGGAGTTCTCCATGGATGAACACAGCCTAATGTCCGAAACCTACATCGAAAATCTTGAAGCTGCGCCCCCTCCTCTCACCAGGTTCATTATCCCTTCAACATTATTCTATGCTCAGTCTTCACGGAAGCAATCAACATATCCAGTCTCAAAATTGAAATTCCTTTCCACGGTTTCACACCACTATAAATTCAGCAGTTCTCTTTTCACAATAAATGAATGCCATCTTATTCTGAAAGCAAAACATTTCATAATCTGTATTATTAACACCCACCACACCAGGTATGAACTGATAAGAGTGAAGGCGAAGGGGATGAAGGAACGGCGGAAATGGGTGGAATTGTTGGAGGATGCCCGTGCAGTAGTCTTCTGTGTAGCCCTGAGCGACTACGATCAGGTGTGGATATGTCCAGACAATAATGGTGGTGGAACGCTGCTCCAA
>AYJT01091730.1:0-12330 GCA_001278415.1 Ocimum tenuiflorum | reverse complement strand
GGCCGTTGATGGCGTCGGGGCCGGTGGTTATGATGGCTGCGTCATTTGCCAATGCTATGTTTGAACGCCTGCCTCTGGAGGAGGAAGAGGGCAGCGCCGCCGCTGGTGCTTCTCAGTCTTCTAGCGTCACCGCGGGCGGCGGTCATGTTAATGAGGGTGGTGGTCTATTCAACTCAGGTAGTGGGAATTATCCGTTTGCAGTTGCAGCTGATTTGTTTGGTTTGGGCGGTGGCACTACTGCAACTGCCATTGCCACTGCAAGGCCACCACCGCCACCCTTCTGATTTTTCTTGAAATCTGTAATATTTCATCTGCTTTATTTACTCACCACCAACAATATTCGATATTCTCGGAAAGGAGATTGATTTAGGTTTGTAAAAATTTAACCATGGATGGATCAAACAGCTTACTTTTCTAATCTCAGCCCTGTTAGCTAGCTCCTTTTGTAAGTAGATTACGATTGCCATGTTATTATTCGAACCATAACTATGAATTTTGAATCTGAATTCGATCGATTTAGATGTACCACAAGGCACATCCTTGTATGTTTGTTTCACCGTAGTTGATCATTTGTATTATTTATCAAATTTCCATCTTAATAGTGGAAGATATTCTTCACTTGTTGCATATAGGAATTCTTTATCTTCATGAATAAAGAAATAAGAAGGCTTGCAGGTTTCTTTTTTTGGGTATAATAAAAGAGAGAGGTATCTAGTGAAACAATGGGCAGTGAGAGTTTAGTTTGGTAATAAGTTTGCATTGTTGGATGTCCAGATTAGGACAGAAGTGGGAAGCAAGGAGTCGATTGTTGCCTAATTAGGTTGTAAAGACTGCACTGCAATTCACCATACCGAAAGTCGCAAAAGCAAGCACCAAACACAGACTAGCAATTCCATTCGACAAAAGAAATGATTCTAGGAATGTCGTCTTGCTTTTTTTTCTTTGTTTTGATAAATTTTGAGACCCAAGTTTAGGATAATTCCCAAGGCAATGTTTGTTTGCTTTGGGTTTTCTTTTTCTTTCTAGTCTTGTAAGTAGTTAAGTCGCATGAAACAACTGCGCCACTTATTTCAAAAATCTAACATAACAATGGCAAATTTGGACAGCTCGACATAGTGATGCGGAAACATTGCGTTGGATTTTTGTTGTCTTTGATTTGCCAAAAAACTGCTTGTCCCCATTTTATTCCCGTTGTGATAAACTTTATTCCTATTTCATTTTTGGCGTGTTATAGCAAATTTATTTTGACTATATTAGATAATAGGGTAAATAGTGTGTCAGTTGGGAGGGAAGCGTTTTCATGGCAGGTTATTACTTAATGAAGAGCAATTGAGAAAAGCCACGAGTTTATATTTTTCTTGATGCTAGTGAGTGAGTTAAAAACAATAAAAAATAAAAGTAAAAAGAGCAATCTTTCTATTTATGGTCGTCACAAGCACAAATGGTGGTCCTCAGATATTTTTGGCTCACTTCACTTTTACAGCCAGCCACTTCTTTTGCAATCTGTCCATTTTTGTCTTCATGATCGCCACAAACATCAATAGTTCCATTACAAAGAAAAAATACATCTTATTTTAAGATGTTCGAAAAATGGGTATTATTATAATCAAAATGGAGGTCGCAGTGAGTGAGAATGAACACAAGAATATTGATATAATGGGGAATCAACATCATCAGCAAAAACTTCCAAGTTAGGATGAATAATACCAGTAATTCATTCATCTAAACGAGATATTTGGCGCAAAAAAACTCCATGATATGATTTTTATAATCAAAACCAGCTTTAAGGTAATCAATCCACTAGCTATAACCATACACATTCGGAATGTACCAACTCCTACAGGAATCATATTGTTCTCCATCAGAAATCCCAACTTCTTTAATTTAATCTAAATATTTGGTTGCTCAAAAGGAACTCGAACCAAGAGACGTCCGTGCAGGCTTACCACAGCAGAAGTCTGAACTGGATCAATTCTTGCTGGCAAACTGATTATCTGAATGAATATCACAGAATAACATGTTAAATCTAAGCTTTAGTACTATGACAGAAGCACGTACGTAATAAATATTGGTTGTGCCCCCTGCAAACACCTCAGATGAGCATCGGTTTGATTAAATCTTATGTATATATCCATTAGGATTCAGACTAATATCTCATACTCGATCATCACACTTCTAAGGCTCTTAATTCTCACGTATCTATACCCCTTCCTGTATCTCAATTTTGATTAACATTATTCCTCTATAATCTCATCCAGCCACTAAAATTTACCTAGACAACTGAATATGAATCTTGAGAGGCAGATGGAGTGAATGAATTCTTCTGTTTTTTACCCCTTAAAAAGTATAGAGCTCATTCAAACAAGCACCCCTGAATTTTTCTCCAGTAAAATATCAACTAAGCTTTGTAGTTTGTAGTGTACGAATAGCATCATTTAGAAGAGCATCGTGTCAGAGTACCTTTTTGAATGGAGTAATCCCCCAGGGATTATCAACTTGCTCCGGCTGACCTGTTATAACTAAACGTCCCGCGGGATCTGATTGAACTCGCACCTGAGGCATAGAAAGGTAAGTATTTGCAACCTTGCATTTAGAAAATGCAAAACCATATTAAAAAAACAAAATACGCCTATGATCAGTAAAAGTATGTCATATCAGGCTTCAAGTTCCCATCAGCAACAAATGCATATAAAAGATAAATTTAAACGGACAGTTAGAGCAAAAGTCTAGAGCAAGTTATCAATAGAAAGCATATTTGAACAAAGCCAGGTGAGGAAAAGCGTGGTTATTTGCAAGCAATGACGTGAGAGGACTCTTCGTGACATAATATTGCTCTAAATGAAAAACTATAACATTGACACAATTACATTGCAATAGCTCTTAAATTTGTCCTAGAAACTTCATCATCAGTTTAAATCCTCAATCACAAGTGTGTGTCACTTCTTTATGCTCCACAACAAGTAAGCCCCAACAATATCTGCAACACTGATGGCAAAACAGCTATTCTGCATTTTCAATTCTCTCATTCAACAGAATAATATGAAGAAGAATCCTCCACTTGGTCATCCAAGTTTAATCATAAAATGAGAAACGTAAAAGAGTTTGCCACTTTCCAAAACAATATTTTTATTAATAATAACTGAAAAAGTTGTCCCTTCTGTAAATTTTGACAATTGGAGCTAGACGGAGAATATCGAGGATTCACAATCCAAGATGAGCAAAGGACATTACAAAGAGCACACACCTCCTCACGTAACAGCCCCGGCACTAGGGCGTAAACCTCAAAACAGTCTTTCTGCATATATAAAATAAGTACCAGTCAGTGCTTTTGTGTATGAATATATCAGAAAATTGAAGAAGAACCAACATACAGTTTGGCGAACGTTAATTTTCACCCAGTCAGCTGGAGACCCAACATCAACGACAGGCGTAACCAATCTACAAATAAATAGGAAAATTAAAGAAAATGATAATAGGTATTTAATTAAAAGATAAAGGGGCTGCATTGATTCTGGGAGAGACAAATAATCCTCTTCAGTATACTAGCTTTGATGTGGATTACTGCTGGGGAAAGGTCAATCTCATGCAATACCATAATAACACATGAAAATGAATTGACATATTGTGAGTGTTATCGATATAATAAACACGATAGAAAACCAGATATGGGGAGAGAAATATTCTCTCAATTTTATTCATAACTCAAGTCACATAGTTATACAAAAACATCCCAACTATTCTAGGTAGTAAATAACCTAATTAAGGAATATATAAAATCAATACCATAGTCGTATACATTCTATACGATAATCCATAATATATAACCATAAACAATCTTCAACAGTGAGCTTCAAATGTTCTGCATAAAAGTTTCCACTACAAGCATCTTGGAGATTCTGGACATAATTATTTTATTGTTAAAAATGTGTTAGGAAGAGTAAATGAATTTTGTGGGATAATATAGAAGTATCTTGTCGCCCTCCCAAAATTAACAAGTGGACAAGGTTTTCAACTTGATAGGAATGTCACCCATATAACGTGTTATTTATTTTCATAATATAGAAGACCAGATAAATTAATCTTGCTGACTCGATGTATCACATCACATGCATTATTGACAACAAATGGCATATCTCAAGCACTAGAGCAATCATCCTCTCATGTCAATAGGGTGGCTTCTTATGATCATTTGTCAAATTACATTAATTGATATACATCTAATACACTCAACTGCAATTCAAAAGTAAGAAAACGATAAGCTTGTAGTCAGAACTTACTCTTTAGATAGAGATATATCGGTTCGAACCGCTTTGTTTGAATGCTCCACTTCATTTGGTCTCTTATGTTTTAGTGAACCTAAATGAGGTCAGACACAGACAAGCCAACTATTTAAGCCATACTCTCAAGTTAGATAAAATAGATTTCAACACATCTATAGCTTCAACAATGTTGATCTCAAGATGTTAATATACTCAAACATTTTGAACATAAAAGTTAGCTTACCGATGCTTTTGAGATTCTTTTCATTCTTTGCCATGTTGAGATTCTTGTCCTATCAAATTTCAATTGCAAGAAATGTAATCCGAAGCCATGGTGCAAAATATGAAAACAAACTGAGCTGCCATTCACACATACCTTTACAATTGGGTCCCCACCCTCACCAGTGACATTGCGTTGGGCATGCCAACCTTGCATAGCACGGGAAGCAGCGTCTCTTCTAGCCCTTCCTGATCCTTGATGACCATTTCCCTGTGTAAAATATATGCAAAGTAAACTTATGCAGAACTGACACTATACACTTCACACGACAACTAACACAATTGTAGAAAATAAGCAGATACAAAACCATAGCAAAAGGATGAGTACAGGTACACATATATTAGATGAGAGAAAACTTAAGCCATCTTTGAGGTATAATCCTACACAACTTGCTGTTCACAACCAAATCCCATACGACATTGTATATCTCTAACTAATGTTTTGAAGTTCAATTCTACAACATAAATATATATCATAATTCGAGAGAAATCAAATCTTCTCAGCTTAAGAGCCACCACAGTGGGGAGCTGACTATTTACATATTAAGCCATACTAATTTAAGAGAGAATTTCAGAACTAAATCCTGGAACCTGCACATTGCACAACATGCATCACCTACTGATGATCAAAAAATATAATTACCACAGAAGCTCTTCTGCTACTTATGTTACAAAGATGTATTGGAACTATGGGACATACTCACCTCGACATCACCACCAGAAGCTTCAGGGAGCATTGGTATGGGAAGTTGAAGCTCACCACTCTGTGTCTTATGTCTTTCATATTCCAATAGAGACTATTGCATATAGGGCAAAGAATTAGGTTTTCATAATAAGGATCTCAGATTGCACTAATGATAATAATTTAATGTTAAGCAGAAAAGAAACACATGCTTGAAAGAGACAAACACATCAGCATGCTTTTCTTATTCACTTAAAATTCTCATAATTGGTAAGGTAAAGCAATATTTACTTAAAGCATTCACGCTGTTTTTATTTTCACATGAAAGTAGAATATATTAACACAAAACTAAACTTCATGCTCATTTCAATTTAGTTGCATTGAGGGCTGTTGACTTTTGTTACAATACTAAACGTGGAACAAAATTGCCACCTTTTCATAGAAGATCCGGAATGTCCAAGAAACTGTTGTACAAGTCCTGCAACAAGGAAAAGATAGGAGAGCATTGAGACAACTTCCAAAGCCACCTTTTTTAATTCAATGAAGAAGGCTGTACAACAATAGAAGTTAAATATCAAATCAAAATATCTTTAACTCAAGCTGAGTAGAAACATGTGTAAGTTTTAATACAAATTTATTCTCTCTTCATCTTTGATGGGCATTTCCCCCCATTGAACCTTGATGGTGATAGGGGTGGAAGCCTTTGTCATGGAACTGCTGAAGAAGTTTTCAAGAGATAAAAGGTTGCTTATTAGATAGAATGCAATCATTTGATGAGAATTTGAACTTAGTAACTTACAAAATCAAAAGGAGTTCAAAAGAAATCAAGTTCGGGAAAAGGACACAGTTGACAATTTGGCAATAACCCAACCCCAAATGATAAAGTAAATAACTATGGGTGAAAACACCCAACCTACCCCTACCCCAAAATCATTAGGCTCCATTTGATTTGTATCCCGAAAAAATGAAGTACCCTGAAAATGTTACGAGAAGTCATTTGTTTACAATTTTTTAGTTGAGGAGAGAGAAAAAGTAGAGATAAATTTTGAATATATTTTGGAGGAAATCACTTTTTCGGAAATTATGAAATGTTTTTTCCCGAAAAAAGCGTAAACAAACACAGCCTAAATCTCCGACACACAAAAACAAAAAAAGAATCATCAGCAAATCATGAGACACAAAACACTTGAAAAAAGAGAGGCTTACTTTGGCGGATGGAACGATTCTCCCACCTGCCTCCACAACTTGGAGCCAGTTACCTAACAAAATTTAAAAATCATAAATTTGGCAGCAGGTAAATCCACTCAATGAAAAGTACTTATTACAGACGTCCAAGTTTCTACCAGAAAGAACAGCATTAAGCAACTTCTTGTAATAATATATTGAGAAAGTCGGTCAACATAATGGAACCTTGAGTTTTCCATGAGCAGGAAGCAAAAGTAGATCTGTATTGAAGATACTAGTCACTGAAAATTGCCCTTTAAGCCACAAGTTGGAAGTACAAAGGCACCAAATCTCCATGTCTGGAGACATAAAGGTGCAAGCTAAAAATCCAATTATTATTATCACAAAAACTGACAAGAAACTTCTATTGTTCATTTGATTTTGGAATTCCTAGAAAATTTGTTGTGCTCTTGGTTGAGTTTGGAGCAGGAGGACCACTACATATACAATTGACAGTTTTGGGTTGTCAGACTGTCTACGAAGCAATATCAAGTACTATAAGAAAAGTTAATTGCACCTCCACAAATAGCTACAGCTTGGGCTAGTTATAAGCTTGATCTAAATAATTAGTACAGCCTATGGTGACATTGAGCTGAACTGCTGAATATATTGAAGGAAAGTTAATGGGCATGTCTTTTACCTAAACCATTGGATAATCTGTGTGCGCTCTGTTTTAGGAAGATGTCCACATGAAACGTGCCTTGTATTCAGTAAGGTTTCATACTCTTAATTACACAAGAAAAAGGTAAATTTGCAAAACTGTATCACTATGCACACAAGGGTAGGCGAGTGAACTGACAAAAGAATGAAGATGGTGTTCTGTCCATAGACTTTGACTGTTGAAATGAAATCATTCAAGAGGAAAAATACAATTTATGTTTCCATCAACTTTTTCTCCATACATAATATGGATGCATGGCTCTGTTCTTATTTCAGTTCCTGAAAATGAATACCAAAACCAAATTATATTTATCCTACGTCTATGAGCACTATGACAAAAATTTTCATGAGTGGTAATTAATTGAACTAGAATTGTACCAAAGGTTTCATATACGGCAATGCATCTAAAATCTCAAGTACTTTAATAAGTCTAGGCACAGTCACTTACACTACAGAACTACAAAACATTTTTGCAAAATAGCAACATGTAGTATAAAGAAATTGATGTGGAAGAACATTAAGAACATCAGGGCAAACATACCCTGTCATATCCTCCCAACCTAGTTACGGCCTTCCATAACCTAGCAACCACCAAAGTAAGGAAATGAATCTTTACATAAAGGACAGAGTTCTAACAAAAACAACTCAGGACGCTTACTTCAGACAATTTAGTGGCTGCCCATAAAATTTGGGTGGTTTAAAGTCCATTGTCCTCTCCCTATAGAAATGCTCGAGATCCTTCATAAATGCTGCTTGATCCTCAGGTGTTCCATCATCATCCTCCCCCATCTAAAAAGTACATTCTGTGTTAACAATGATTGTGTGCAAAATTACTTGATAACTACATCAAATCTCATAATTTTGCTTGTATTTCTCATCCTTAATTATATTTATTACCAAAGGCAATGTTGCTTGATTAAAAACAACCATGGGTGTTTCTCGACAATGGTCTGTAGCCTTTGATAAAGAACATTTGGCAAAGGGTGTCACAGCTTCATGCTGGTTTAGAGCTGAAGAGTCTTCAGCATCTGGTTTGGCAGCAGCTTCAAGAGTCTTGTCATTCCCATCAATTTCTTCGTTCACAAATGAAGTTTTCACACCATGTTCTTCATCTATAGCCATCTTATCCTGATCAAAGTGAACTGCTTCTTCCATTTCTTTATTCTCACCTGGCCGAACATTATTGAGTGCAACACCTCGTCCTTGAGGATCTTTATTAGCAGAAATTTCAGTTGGAAGCTCCCTATTTTCTGCAGGCACAGTCTCAGAATTAACATCGGTCACAATTGCCTCACCTGAAACATGTTCAATAATTTCTGTATCCTTGGCAATTTCTTGGGGCTTTTTCTCCAAGGCATCTTCATTTGGTCTTTCCGCACCCTCCCCATGGTTTTCATCCACCATACCATTCTTAGTGGACTCAACTTCTTTCACCGAAGTACTAGCAGCATCAGGTTCAACCACTTCATTTTTTATGTCGCTTTGTATCTCCACTGGATTTTTAATTGCAGTTTGTGCTTCAGTCTCAACTTCAGCATTTATTAGCTCCTTATTCTCACTTTTGGTAACTATTCCACAGTCTGTTCCCTCTATTTTCTCACTGGCCTCATTCACAGGGTTAGTTTGGTCTTTCACTTCAGTCTTTGTGTTCGTCTCGTCTTTATCATCATCTCTACATATATTTAGGTCTTCTCCGCCTTGATCCCTTCCATATACATCCCCCGAGGAAGCAGTTGCACATGAAACTTCCTCCTCACGTTCGACTTTGGGATCCATGGGTTTACATTCGGACTCTTGGATGTTATTTCCTGAATCATTGACTTCAGGAGCAATCAACTTGCATTCAGATTCTTGTATGTTATTTCCTGGATCATCACGGAGTTTTTCGGCATCGTCCATCTCTATATCACTTTTGCTCATTTTAGTATTGACTGAAAGATGTAATATAGCGTCTATTAAGACATTTTCTTCTAGATAGTTCTCAACATCAGGGGCAAGCAAAATGTAAAAGCCAAATACAAATTAAAACGCAAACAACGGAACATGCACACTTCCCATAAACGTTCTATATTTTATCATAGACCAGCCATTACCATTATAATCCTATTTCCGCTTGAAAATAAACCCAGAAAGAAAAGAAAAGGAAGGAAACAATCTGCCCTGACGCGAACAAGAAACCCAAAATCATTCAGCCGAACGTTAAAAATATGGTGAGAAATGCCGATAATTCCAGATTAAGAAATTTAAGATAAAAAAGAAATAATAACAGTCAAAAAAAATCCGACATTAATAATCAGCCTCGGACAAACTTACCTGAAAATCAACACGCGCCAGCTGCAGGGGGAAAGCTTGACGATGTGGAGAATTTCGAGCAATTAATCAAAGATTTAGCTAGTTCTGTTTTCAGTTGGAGCGAAACAAGGAGGCAATGTGTGAGAGTATTTGCACGTGTCGTGGCTGAAATTTTATTATGATTATTTGCAAATTAAGAGAGAAAAGAACGCTTCAACGCATCTCAACTGAGAATTACGTGTGTTTTGTGTAAGAAATGGCGAAATATCAGCGGGGCGTGGAGGGAGAGAGAGAGAGAGAGCGCTCTATTTCAGCGGATTCGTAATTGAGAACGGAATTGGATTTGGTGAAGTAGTAGAGCGCATCACCATGATATTGGCGACCGTTCCACTCCAGTTGCCCTTTTTACGGTTTTACCCCTATTTATCTTTTATTTTGAAAGCATTGCCCCCTGCTATTGCCTCATTTATTCCTTTTTCTTAATATCTTTATTCTTTGGAGATGGAATGCCAACTTAATTTTTCTATGCATGTATACTATATAAAACTTTTGAGAAAGACGAGGAGAAATGAAAATATTTTGATATATTAGAATTCAGAGATTAATCATGTCTTTAGAAGTTGAGTGGGAAATAGTGTTTGATGTTACAATGTTTGCCTTCAACTTAAGAGAGTATTGATAAATTTGAGCAAAAATAGAAAGGAATAGCAATCGAAAGACGAAAAAATTTACACAAGATTGTGGGATTGTAGTTGTCCTTTCCTTTCTTGTCAATATTATTTATATAGTATGTTATTTCATTTATTCCAAATTCGTAGCATTATTCTCGATCATAATACAACCATATCCTTTGGGCAAAACAGATGTATTATTTCACATGTTTGTAGTGGACAAATGGAGAAATCAGGAAGAAGCAAAGTAGGAAAACAAGGGATGATGGGATAGGAGCGCCAACTGAAAAGGCAGGGCGGGAGTTGTGGTTTGTAGAGCTGATCAGTAATGTATCCAACTCTTCAAAAACCTCTGCTCCAAAATATTGTCACGCTTCACGGCACAAATCAAAGTATTGTTTAAATTCAGCATTAATGAAATTTATTCTAACATGCCATACCGTACAGATATACATTCAAGGAGAGAAACTTAATGAAGGGAAATATGATGTTCCATTCCAGGAACAACATAGACATACCAAACGAACACTTGACACGGTATGTCGACCAAGGCGTAACGCACATTATTTCAAGTTAAGAAGTAGTTATCATAGAAAACAAAAATGAAGAGAATTCATCACCTAGCAAACTAGTACTTCTTCAAATGAACTTATCTGACAGATTCATGATCAACTAGTAAGCAAAGAGAGAGATAGCTGCTGAATTGCCCAACTTCATTCTTGATCTCAAATTCTTAGTTCCTGCCTTTCTTGGAGCCATGCTTTTGCACTCTGTGTTGTCGACATTTTTTACAAGAGTTGATAGAATTAACAGGTATATGATGCCCAGGAACCCAACAGCAGGGATTCTGCACAATACACCATATACCATTAATATTCAAACACCAGGTATGTTGAATTACCACAATAACCAAAAATGTTTCTTTTGTAAATGCTACTAACTATTGCAATAACACTTAAATGATACAGTATAAGAATGACATAAAGAATGGAGATGCAATCCATAAGATGGATAGAGACCAAATTTAGCAACAGAGAGACTTAACCACATGGATAGCAAGTTAGAGAGCTGCAAGTCCCCTATCAATATAATCTTGATTGAGTGGTAGCTCGTACATCCACTTCTCAAAAGTAAACCTCATCACCTAAGCTGATTCATTGTAAATTGATTTATGCAGCGAACATAAATAAAGCACGAAGGCTACTGAATGCGGGGGAGCGATAACATGGAAGCATAAAAGAACCCAACAGCTGCATCAAATGCCTGACTATTGTGTAATGAAAGCCGTAGAGCTTGATTCTCAGCGAGGCAGCACTGGTTGCATTCTGCTGCATCCCTTTGCCTAGATATTTATCACTAACTAATAAAGAGACCAAACTGAACAAATCCTGCAAATGAAGGGGCCAAACACTTCCAACACACACACCAGGATAAATTTATGGTTGCCAATACGGCCCTTAATAATATTCCGTATAGGAAGACACCAATGTTGAAAACCAAGTAAACAGGTATGAAAAATTTGTAGGCTCTCAAAATTTAATGCATTAAATCGGTCATGCAGCAATAATCAATTAAAAACAAGTAAACCAGCCAGCTTCCCTCTTAAGCATCATCAGAAGCAATACCGCTTCCGTTTCAAGTAATTAAATTAACCATTGCAAGTATAGGAAATTCTATGGTATAGTTGTAGACACGGCCCACCTCACTCACATAACCCGCATACACACCATCAAAGATTTTTCCCTACAGATACGTTTAAATCAGTTATTCAAATACAACCCTCTTAATTTTAAGAATTAAAATACGCGGATTTTCTTATGTGAATCTCAAATAAAATATACACACCCGCACTCTTCCCTTGCGCGAAAAACGCACTACAAGTCTAGACTCTATTCAATCATCAACACCCGATCTTTCAACTCTTACGTTGAGATTTTCAATTTTAGTATATAAAGTCGGTGTGTCACTTTTTAGACAAATCCAGAGCAACATATTGTAATTGCAGTTTCAAAAAAATGTGTGATAATTGAACTAATACATGCGGGCGGTTACTCCAATTCTTTTATTGGAAATTAGCTTGATTATCTTTATTGCATCCCTTATTTATAAATACAAAAATTATGCATTAATTAAAAGAATATATGAAAATTGAATGGAAAGGATAAAAGCAAACCATAAACGAAAGGACGTGGTGTAAAAGTATAATACGGGATAATCATTGACGAATAAATGACTTACAAAAAGGAAAAAAGTAAATGGAGAA